>SNQJ01S0015341.1:36849-81328 GCA_010110895.2 Picea sitchensis
CCCACAGTCACAGGGAAGAAACCAATGTTGAGCACCAAGGTAGACTGTTATCACCGGAATTTCGTTCGCAAATTGTTACAAGAATCCAACATCTTCAAAACACTCATTAGTTCACTCATGGACAAAAGATGCATTTCCAAAAGGTCCAAAAATGTACAACCAACAATAAAATTAGCATGCACTAAAACTATAGAAGGCGTGTGTGCACGTGTGATAGTTAGATAACATCGGAAACACACACATGTTCCCGATGCATGATTGTGGAGGAAAAAAGACACGCACACCTCAAAACGATGTATTTATGATATTGGTCAGCCTTCCACCCACTTCTGGTTCAACTTCCAAGTCGATTTGACACTCAAATCTTGGCTCAATCCGATTAGGGGGCTGGTTAAAGACCTAAAGTTCTCCTAAAGGCCCCCTTGTTCAAACTAAGAACTAATTGCATAATGCCTCAAATCTATGCTATAAAAAGAGGCCATGGGTGCACTATATTTTCAAGGAATTCATTTTATTGTTGTTCTTATTATATTCTCTTGGTGGATCATCTTTCCTCATCAAGAGCATGCAAGAACCATTTCATTTGGCCATTCACATCACCTGTTGAGTGAATGTGCTTTGAATTCGCTTCGCCATTTCATTCTAGTTTGTTACTTGTAAGAAGATATCAATATTTGGGGGTCCAAGAGCCCTCCCTTAAAGGAAGAGGGGACCCATACATCTCCCTTTCTCTTTGGTGTTTTATTTCCACTAATACAATCATTTCCATTGGTGGCATGAATGTTGTTTATTTCTTGTTCTAATGTCCTCATGCACTCTAGTTTAGTTTTTTTAAATGTTCTTAGTTTAGTTATTTTCTTATCCTTTATGATTTATACTTCTAACTCTTTCCTTCACTGTTGTCTTGCCTAGCTAGCCCAACTGGGCTTGTAAGCATCTCTATTTTTCTCATTTAGGTGACAAAAGAGACACAACAGATTGGCGACTCCACTGGGGAAAGGTATCAAATTACTCCCCCATTTGGGTTATTTAATCTCTTCCTTTTGTTTATTTAACTTACAGGAACCATAACCAACCCAAGCTGACTTGCAAAAAATCAAATTCAAAGCTAAGTTGAGAGAATTTCATCCAGAATTTCTTTCACAGACGTGTAACATCAACTGTGTAGGTTTTATAACCCACAGGCGCGTCTTCCGAGAACATGCGTGACACCCTTTTGTTTCTCAGTGCCCTCTGTGCACTGCACCCAAAGTTTGTTTTTAATCTATGCATTGGCTCCCAATGCGCCTCTGTCTACTCTGGGACCTGCGCATCTGCCCAGAAAATAAAATATTGTAAGGGTTTTTGTGATCTGTTGAAGGCCCATAGCCTTCTCAAAATTGATTTCATGCATATTTTAACATGCACCACACTTATATACCCTCTCCATATGAAGTGATTAGTCAAAACATAGGCACTTAGGGGGTTAAAATCATTATTCCCTCTTTTGCTTTCATTTTTTCCACATGGATGGCTTGGATTGATTAAAGTCTAAGTTGGAATCATTCTACATCACATATAAAACTTGCATTCAGACCAAAAATTGGATATTAATCCTTGATTATTCTCTTCTCTCATGCCCCAAAGAGATCTTGAGAATCAGAAAGAGATTGAGGGAAAATTTCATCTCCCTTAAAAAAGTTGGAATCTTTAGGAGAGGAAAACAACTCCCTCGGGACTCCTCTTAGTTCATTTTTCAAACACATCTTAAAATTATAAGGGCCCATGCATGCCCACATGTTACAAATATAGGATAGTGATTAAAGTTTACTTTCTTTGATTAAATCACTAGAGAAGTTTAAAGGTTTTTGTAATGGGCCCATACATGCCCACATATGCACAATCTAGGATAGTCTCAAAGCTTTCTTAGATTAAATCACACTAGGGAGTTAAAGGAATAGTAAGGACCCACATGTCCACATGATAGTTTCCTAGGGACTTTAAAATTTTGCAAGGTTGTACCAATGACATTTAGTTAATTACGTAATCAAGACTTGTAATGACCACATGAAGTCCACATGCAACAAGGTGACACCTAATTTATTAAAAAAAATTGGCACACTTTCACTTGTTCACACACAAATTCACTACTCACTCACATAGTTTTCATCTCAAAACATGGAGGTTGAAGTAAGTTTCCTCCAAATGGATTCCGAAACACCCCACCCTTTTATTAACAAAACTATCCACTCCCACTTAATTTCAACGAGGTTGGTTCTCACCCCCAACCTCTCAAAGAATCACACCTAAAATATTTCTAAAAACTCACTAAGTTTCCTACAGAGGAGGTGCCAAAAGAAGTTTTTTAGTCTAGGTAGGATCTCGGGGATAGGAATCCAAATAACTCCTCGTTATCCGGCTCTCACATCTTCAAATAGTAGAAGTTGTCAAATAGGGAAATTTAAAATCCTCAAAGTCAAGTGTTCCTACACCATAAGGTAGGGAGATACCCATGAAGGGTTGAAGGCCAAGGTTAGGTTGTTCTATGTGTTCCCCGTTGAGGCACCCACCTCTTGGATGAGATCCATCCCGTGACCCATTTCTTAGGACAAAAATCTAAATGTCGCACTTTGAATGACGTACCTAGTGACCAAATTTTAGGACATCTACCCAGGTGGCAATTGTAGGTTGCAATTGCACCTTGATCAGATTTTGGGTGTCTATTGGGAAATATTGCTAGATCTTTCAATATATGCACCCTCTACCCCTCATTATAATTGATTACTTCATCCTTCACTAGTTTCTCTTCTGGTGGCTTCAGACCTCACTGTCGAGTACTATTGGAAGGTCTAGTGCTATTATAGAGGAAGGACGTTACATCTTTTAGGACATGATAATTTGTTTTCTTTGTTCTCCCACATGGAAAAAATCCACCTACCCACATGTATGATTCTTTATCAAATTGATTTATGTATGATGCTCTTGTAATTACATACAATTGTGAAGTATATTGTGAAGGTTCAAAAATTATAAAGACTCTTGTTCATTTATTTTCTCTCATCCCCACCCGCACACATCCACTTTTCTAGTCGTACATCATAGGGGACCCATAGAATCCCCATCGTTCCAGACGCTTGCTACATATCCCCCCCATTCTAGGGGGAGTTCCTAGTCTTTCCAACTCATTGGCCATACTTTCTCACACCCTGTGAGTGCTACTGTCTTGGGATCAACTTTGCTTGATTCCACTTTTCTTGTGTCCACTTCCCAAGATCAACCATCCCCACACTCTCCTTTACACAGAAGTGAGGGGCACACTTCTTCTCAAGGAGAAATTACAACTCCATCTATCCCCCTTCACGGGTTAGGTACACCCGACATTCACACTATGGCCGGAACAAAATCTCTTTCGGGGTCAGGCACATAAAACATTCCCACCATGGCTGGAACTAATCTTCCACCACAACCCCATATGACATACTTGGCTTCCCCCAACATACTGGATCTGACTAAACTCACTAGTGATCCTATATCGCATGAATCTACATGGCCTGCAATGCCTACCAAACTACCTTCAAACATCCCCAAGTTTGAAGGAAAAGTGGGAAACGACCCAACCAACCATATCATGACCTTCCATTTATGGTGCTCCTCCAATAACATTATGGATGACTCTATCTGATTGAGACTATTTCAACGCATACTCACTGGCCCATTGGCCAAGTGGTATGTAGAAGAAAAATCTGGGTCCCATGTGACCTTCGAATCATTGGCCAAAGCATTTATGACCTTCTTTCAACTACCAATTCATCATGACAGCGGTCTCTAATTACTCTCAGAGTTTAAACAAACTTCTACCATGCTCATCATTAACCATATTCACGAATGGCGTCGACGATGCAGTCTCTGCAAAGTTGAAGCCACCCCACAGCAATGCCTTAATTGGTTTCTCAAATCACTTGTTTCCCTCCTTGCCAAAGATGTGGCTGCCACCTTCCCCCAACCGGAAGAAGAATCCATCAACAAGGCCCAGTAGTTCAAACTCATTTATTCATAGTTAGGGTATTTATATACAATACTACCTGATGCCCTGAGACCTATGCCATTTGGCCAAGACAAACATGGGCCGTCTCACTCAACAGATGGATTGATTGGTACCACTACACACCACAATTCACACCCCAAACAACCACCTATTTATGGAACACCTCAATATCCACCAACATATGGCAAACCCCCTTATTATCCTCCTCCCCCTTATCAACAACCACACTCCTTGACATTTCCTCCACCCATCAGCGGACCGCCGCCAGCACCCACAATACACCCCGCGGCCCAACCTAGTTATGGTACCCCCTTTGTATCTACTTACACCCTAAGAACTAGTGAAACTACCACACCTTCCTATACACCCTACGGATCATTACCATATATTAATATGTACTTTCCATTTCCAGGTCCTCCCCAACCCGTTATTTCTCCAAAAGGGAAACCACATGCTAGGGTTAATTTTGTTCAACCCTCTCTCGTTCAGCAATATCAAAATTTTGAACAACTGAATACAATAAATATGGCCCATCACTCAAACAATGACAAAAATAAAGGAAAAAAATGAAACAATAATAATCCTAGACCAAGGGGAAACCATAACCAACCCCAGCAGAACCAACCTACCGGGGGCAACCATAACCAGGGGAACCAGAACCCCCAAGGGGGAAATAACAACAAACTCCAAGGGAATAAAAACAACAATATTCAGACAAACTTCCCTTGTGCCCTTTGTGGTGATTATGGCCATTATACTCACCATTTCCCCCAAATTGCAGACTTCAAATGGATGAAAGAATCAAGAAATGGACCACGTCCCCCAGTACCGCCTGCTCCCCAGTAGGCCCCACAACAATATGTGCAACAACCGCCCCCGGCTATGTTACAAAACCCCATACCACACCAAGGGGTAATGAACACCCAACATGATATGCATTCAGCCCCACCACAGATAGGACAGTACGCCAACCCATGCCCTCCTACAAATCGCACTATCCTCCTCACTAGTGAAGAAGAAGTCCTTCTACAAATGTGCAGTCGTCAATACAACGCACCCTCTGAACCTACTCCCACTACCTTAGAGGCCACCACAGTCACAACTGGCCCACGTTTGATGATTTTTCACCCTAATACTGAAACACCTCTTCTCATCCATCGCATCCCATTACGAAGGAATGTCAACAACCCTCATGCTATGGTGGCCCACACTTATAATCTGGTCGATGACTTGGCACAATCCCCCGCTACCATGTTAGTCTTAGAAGTTATTCAATCCTATCCTACTCAACATAAGTCATTACTTTCTGCTCTAGTGGTAGTTTACCCTGCTAATATTCAACTCATCACCTTCGATCTTGATAGTGGGGAACCTCATCTCCCCGCTTTGGTAGCTTTCCAAATACCAGTTAAAATCTGGAACATCATAGTACATTGTTGGATTATTGATGAAGGTGCATCCACATGCATCATGTCCAAAACCATCTAGCAGAAACATGGCTCTCCAAATCTCATACCATCTACCATTACTCTGAGGGCTTACGACAAAAAACCCTCTTCTCCTAAGGGGGTCTTCCAAAATGTCCCCATCTAACTCTGGGGAAAAACCATTCGTATTGACATTGAGGTTATCGATGCCCTGCTCGATTACAATATTTTGTTTGGTTGTAGCTACATGTATGCTATGAAGGCAGTCGTCTCTTCTATGTTCTGACCCATGATGTTTCTCCATAACGGAAAGATCATTACCATCGATCAAGTATAACATTATGAGCCTAACCCTTCATCCAACATCAACAACATCCTCCCCTTTGTTCACACTAATTTGGATGCCTATCCACTGATCGAGATGGGCCCTAGGATGTTTACGGACCGATCCTTACTAGGGACATACCATGAATCACCATCGCTCATCCATCCCTTAGCACAAGTATCTCCAAAATAAACTCCAGTTCCTCGAACAGCCAGCCAACTAGGAAAACCCTGACCCCTTTCTATACAAATAACTCCTTCTTCCCACTACAGTCCTCCACTCTACCAACTCACCAGTCCTCACTCACAATAAAAATCCCAACGCCAAGTGCCAATCTTATGATACTGCACTCAAACCAACACCCAACACAAAGATCATGAGTCCCATCCAATGCACCAATGAACACACCAAGCTAAAAGGAAGAGCTACTCGTGGATCTAAAGAGAGAAACCATGTCCCATAGTTGTAGAGTGGAAGAGGTGGTGGGGAAAGGAACTTTGTGAGAGAGAGAGTTTGTTGAGTGTAGGGTTTAGGTACTGAGAGTGCAGGGGGGTGGGTCACGTGGGACTCATGTGAGGACCCACGTAGGCCAACTTTAATTATTTAAATTATTTTTAAAAATTTATTTTTTTTAATTTATTTTAATTCTTTTTAAAATTCTTTTAAATTTTAATTGTTTTAATTTCTTTTAAATTTTAATTAAATAAAATTCAAACTGTTGTTATTAAAACTAAAAGTGATTAAAATAAAACTAAACTGATTAATTAATTAGAGTGATTAATTAAACAAGTGATTAAATAAAGTATCGTTTGTTAGTTAAAGTGATTAATTAACATTACCTTAAATTAATATAATGCTATTAAGGGTAGTGTGATAAATTTTTAGATAATCAATTATAAAGAATTACTAAATAAGAGAGGGTTTAATTAATTATAAGGTATATACGGATATCAGGGTTAGAAGACGGGTTATAATGCATGTTAAGGAAATACCCAGGTTAAGTGACGAGATACCCCACGGTGCTATCCTAGTTAGCGAGGTGAGAGAGTCAACAGTATACTTAGATGATGATACCAATCTTAGATGCTTTAACCTTGTCCTAATCCACTTACCCTAAAGAGAGTAACGTATGTTTACAGACAAGTAAAAAAAAAAACCTTATGCCCAACTATATGTTTACCAATATAAGTTGAGTGAATGTGAACTACCTAAAAATATTCGCTCGCAAGAATTTGGTTTGATGCAGATTCAATTATTAAATATGGTTAGGACTTAGGGAAATCGAGGCCGAGGGGCATCATTGCAAGTACCACCAACGCCAAAGATTCAACCACCATCACCTGAATTATCTCTCACTTTGCGCTCTTTGGAGGCTATTAATGAGGCATTAAAGTGATTTCAGTTAGACTATGTCGAGGTGAAACCCACACCATCTGGAGTGGGTAACCTTGAAGCATTGAGGGATTCAGAGGGAGGGCCTCCACCCAGGGACATCACCAGATAACCACAGAAGATCAAACTCCTAGAGTTTTTTTAGGGTTGTGTAAGTGAACGCGTGAAGGCATGGTTCAAAGGAATGACATGATGTTTTTCCTTAAGAGACTATGCTTCCACATCAAAGGAGAAAATAATAATCTTTCAGTTGAGGGACAACACCTTGAACTAGTGGGGTAACCTGGAGAGCTAGTTGCACCTTACCCCAAAGACCATCTCATGGGAAATTTTTGAGGAAAGGTTTCGAAGGAAATATTTGTCGGTTTACTACGAGGAACAACAGGTGGGAGCATTTCATGCTCTAGTTCATGGAAATAGGACTGTGGAAGAGTACGAGATCGGGTTCATGGAGTTGGTAAAATATGTCTTGTACATGGATACCGATAAATGATAGGATTTTTTTTTTTGTATGGGTTAAACCCTAAAATAATGGTCATGGTACGGATATGGAAACCGTTGCGAGTATCTAAAGCAGTTGAAAATGCACATTATCCATAGGATCATATTAGCTTAAATGGAGGTATGGGATCAACCTTTCCACGACATCCTGGATTCGTGGGGAAGGCCCCTAGGACTTTCTCTAGGAGAGGGATCTCTAGGGTGCCTCCTTATGGAAATAGAGTCGCACCTAGGGCAGTTGCTATAGTTATCTCAATGGAAGAAATTGCAACATCCCACTCTTCACCAATGACGTAGGTATTTCCATGACCTTCTCAAGGAGTAGCAAGTAGGGGCAGGGGCTCTAGGGGAAGGAAATCATTTCAGAGACCATCATAGGGAAGTTCATAGGTTCCATCTCATGTTACATGTTGGGTGTGTGGAGTACCCCATTAAAAATGTGAATGCCCAAAGTTGCAAGCAAGATTTATTCATAGAGAAGGAAATTCCCCGATAGTAAGACATAGTAGTAGACGACAGATTTATGTAGTGGTTAATAATCGCCATACAAAACATCAATCCATGGTGGTGGAGTCATCAGGTACACTAAATCATATCAATGTTAAGATTTTATTTGATATTGGTGCTACAGATAGTTTCATTTCACCTTCTGTATTACAAAAGTGTGGGTTGGCAACCTACAAGCATGATGACTTTCAACAAGTCGAAATGGCTTTGGGGGAAAGGAAAGTGGTAGGAACTAGTGTTGATAATTGTCTATTAGACTTGGGAGTTTGTACTACTAGGTTGAAGGTGTACATCATTTCTCTTGGGACGTATGACCTAATCATTGGAATGGAATGGTTAGAATCCCATCGAAGGATGGTAGATTGTTTCATGAAAAGGGTGCTTTGTGTTGACGATGAAGGAAGGTTAGTAGAGATCCAAAATGTATGGAGGAAAGTGTCTCTACGCTTTATCTCGACCATGAAGGTTAAGCGATGCATGAGGAAAGGTTATCGATTATATGTATTCGAAGTAGTCAATGAAAGGAAAGGACCCTCCTTGGATAAGCACCCAGTATTGTCGTAGTTTAAGGATGTTTTTTCGAAACAGTTTCTAGGGTTACCTCCTAAGAGGGAGATTGATTTTACCATTGAGATAAAACCTGGTGTGGAGCCAATTTCTAAGACTCTGTATAGAGTGACAGTGCCATAAATTTGTGAGTTACATATGCAGTTGAAATAAATACTAGACTTAGGGATAATAAGGCCTAGTGTCTCACCTTGGGGTGCACCGGTAATTTTTGTGAATAAGAAGGATGGTTCCTTATGACTGTGTATAGATTACAGGGACTTGAATAATGTTACCTTGAAAAATAGGTACCCAATGCCACAGATAGATGATCTCTTTGATTAGATGAAAGGAGCAACGGTGTTATCAAAAATTGATTTGCGATCAAGGTATCACCACTTAAGGATTAAGGAAGGCCATATTCCTAAAACTGAATTTTGAACTCGGTTTGGGTATTACGAGTATTTTTAGTACCTTTCGGTTTGACCAATGCACCAGAAGTATTCATGAGCCTCATGAATGGTGTATTCTGAAAGTACTTAGACCTCTTTGTACAGGTCTTTCTCGATGATATCCTCATCTATTCCAAGAATGAAAGAGAACATGAGGAACACTAGCGGGTGGTGTTATCATGCCTTAGAGAGAACAAATTGTATGGAAATCCATCGAAGTGTTCTTTCTTCCAGAAATAAATTCACTATTTAGTTCATGTCATTTTCAGTGAAGGAATCTTTGTGTACATAGAAAAGGTAAAGGCCATTATGGAATGGCCAGTGCTGCAAAATGCTCATGAGGTAAGAAGCTTCATGGGGATAGCAGGTTATTATTGGAGATTTGTGGAAGGGTTCTCTAAAATAGCGAAACCCATCACCACTTTTCAACGCAAGGGGGTAAGTTATGAATGGACATAAGAATGCGATAGTCCATTCATCGAGCTTAAGAGGTTACTAACTAGTGCACTAATTCTGCGAGTTCCATATATGGAAAAATACTTCATAGTCTGCATGGATGCCTCAAAGCAAGGGTTGGGGCCTGTGCTAATGCAGGATAGAGGAGTGATAGAGCATGCATCAAGGAAGTTGAAGCAACATGAGGATCTTTATGCTACTCATGATTTAGAGTTGGCAGCTGTAATGCTAGCTCTAAAACTTTGGAGGCACTATCTAGTGGGGTGAAACTTTGATCTCAAAATGAACCATGAAATTTTAAAACATCTCTTGACTCAAAGGGATATCAATTCCAGGTAGAGGCGATGGAGTGAGTTTATGAGTGAGTATGATTTTGGAATTTCGTGCATCAAGGGAAAGTAAAATATGGTCATGGATGCCTTGAGTAGGAGACCACGTGTCTTCTCCTTGATACCCTTAAAAGTCAATATTAGGGAGCATGTGTTGGGGCAATGTCTTGGAGATAGTTGGTATTTAAAGGTTACTTCAACCCTCCAGAGTGGAAGGAAATTAGATCCAAATTATCAAGTATATATCCTTAAGTCATATGGACTATTAAGATATCAAGGAAGGAAGTACATCCCTGAAGGTGGGGATATTCGAAGCATCATACTCAAGGAAGACCATAGAGCACTTTATTATGCGCATCCGGGTGTGAAGAAAATGTACGCAGACATGAAGAAGATTTTATTCTAGGTAGGCATGAAGCATGATGTAGTCCATTTCATTGCCAAGTGCCTAGGTTTCAACAAGTGAAAGCTGATCACCACCATCCGACAGGTCTCCTACAACTGCATGATGTCCCTATGTCCAAATGAGAAGTCATTTCTATGGATTTTGTTGTGGGATTTCTGCTCACATCGCATAGACACAATGCCATTCTTGTGATAGTTGATAAGTTGACCGAGAGTGCTCATTTTATTCTAGTTAGTGACACTTACGATGTCACTGATGTGCCACACATGTTTGTAAGTGAGGTCATCCATTTTCATGGGATACCCAAGAAGATCCTTTCAGATAGGGACTCCAGATTCACTTCTAGATTTTGGAAAAGTTTGCAGTCAACGTTGGGGACTCAGTTGAACCTAAGAACAACTTGTCATCCTGAAACATATGGGAAAACTAAGAGAGTAAATCAAGTTATGGAAGACATGCTTAGGATGTATGTTATGGATAATAAAATCCATTGGGAAAAGTACCTACCTTTGGTAGAGTTCACCTACAATAACAGTTTTCATAGCTCCATTGGAATGCCACCCTACGAATCTCTATATGGAAGGCCATGAAAAACACCATTGAGTTGGGAAAGGTTAGAAGAATGAGTGATAGTTGGGCCAGAATTGATTCAAGATATGGAGGAACATGTGATTCAGATTAGGTAGAGACTAAAGGAAGCACATGATAGACAAAAAAGTTATGTTGATGCACATAGGACTCACCGAAGTTATAAAGTGGGGGATCAAGTTTTCATTCGTATCAGGCCTAATAAAAGTGCCATTTGGTTCAGGAAGGGGACAAAGTTTTCTCCTCGATTTATAGTACCGTTCGAAATCCAAGAGAGAATTGGACCCGTTTCCTATCATCTCGTACTGCCACCCCACTTGCATAAAACTCATAATATTTTTCATGTATCTATTCTACATCATTATGTTTCTGACGAATACCATAAAATGAATTGGAAGGAATTGTAGGTATTGGATGCGGGAACCCTCATGGTAGAACCGTTATACATATTGGACCATAGGGCCCAACATATCAGTAAACATCTGGTAGAACAAGTTAAGTTCCAGTGGGACAAGTATAGCCCAGGATATGCTACTTGGGAGGAAGCCGAGACCTTACGACAAGATCATCCCTCACTTTTTTGACCACCTCAGGAATATGTTCCTCAAAGGTTGGGTGTATGTAATGCCACCTTTTGACCTAGATAGCTAGAATTACCTAAGGCCTAATCACCATTATTTTATATTCATTGTGAAACTATTAATGATACACTTGTTCTTTTAAGATGTATGTAATCTATTATGTGAATGTCAATTCTATGAATGTTTAACGTTATTTGAATAATGATGAATATTATGAAATCTATTATGTGAATGCCAATTCTATGAATGTTTAACGTTATTTGAATGATGATGAATGTTATTTAATATATTATGTGAATGACAATTCTATGAGTGTTTAATGTTATTTGAATGATGATGTATATTATGCAATCTATTATGAGAATGCCAATTCTATGAATGTTTAACGTTATTTGAATTATGGGGATATTATGCGATCTATTTCTAACTTGAAAATTTCGACATTTAAAGTTGTTGGTATGTGGATACGGAATTGAGATTATGGTTCAATGCATGTACATGATGATAATTCATAGATATGTATGAGTTTGTGTTATAGACTAATCTGCATGTCAATGGGCTATGAAATAGACAAAGGATAATGATAATAAAAGTTGATGTCGTGAGCACCGACCGAGAAACAATATGGTATGAATATTTGTATGTGAAATTATGTTGGTTCGAATGCTTTGTTATGATATATGGATCAATGCAGGTTTTTAGGTGGTGAGACTACCTAAAATTGAATATACGATGAAACAAATCCCAGCAACACCGTGCAACTGTATGTTCCATGGTAGGGTGTGGACCCTAGTCCTATTAGGAGGGGTGGATGAATTTCCCACTATGTATCCTTTGAAACCTGGAGTCATTAGAGGACAGTGTTAGCTCACAATACCCTAGACGTGTGATGATGGATGTCATTTGCCTACTGGGGAAGCTTGGTCAAGAGAGTTGGCACTTCCACTTACAGGTTCTATTTGGAGTTAGCTCAATATAGTTGACACTCCAAGATAGTCCAATAGAGGAATAATAGGGATGGAAGACATAAGTAAGTTAGGGAGGAAGGATGAGTATAAATAATTGAGAGTGTGGGGATTTCGCCTTATAGTAGGATTTATTGTTTTCCCCCTTTTTGAAACGAAAATATGTCTATATGTATATTTATAATTGCTTAACTGAACTATAATTATTTAAATGAACATTGTTGTGCTAAATTATTATAATTGATAGATTTTGTGAACATTTTAATTGGTTTACTATCTTTTATGAAATGAATGGTCTTGTTGATTGGATTGGATGCATACAAGACTTACTATAGGTGTGATAATTATTGACAGTTAGTACATGCACAAGTCTTGTATGTGCTAGCTACACATGCATTCCTTGCACATGTACAGTAGTATGTATAAGTGTTTTTCTTTGTTTATTGATGATGTTGTTTATTTGATATGAATGTATGAACCATGTGTCATTATCCTTGTATTGTAAATTACTCTAACTTTGGGACGAAGTTTCTTGAAAGGTGGGTGTATGTAATAACCCTAATTAACTGTTTAATTATCATGAATGATAAATATTAATTTAATTAATTATTAAATAAATTTATGGAGACTTTATTATAATATTATTAAAATTCGTAGTTGAAGTAATTAATGGGACGGATAAGGTGGTTGATGAATTAATGGGGGATGAGGTGATTGGAGAAATGAAAGAGGAAGCATGAATCGAGGGAGAGAGGACAAAACTTGGGGAAACATCTTTTTTTTTTTAGGTAAAAATTTGGGGAAGCATGGTGCGAAGTCGCAACCCTCACGGTCCAACCCGCTCCCACCAGGACCTTCTTTCACCCAGGCCCGAAGAGCTAAAGGCTCTTCCAACTCCTCTTGAGAGTTATCACTACCCACAACTTTCCTTCAGCGATCTCCCCTTCGCTTCTCAGGAGATCGGGTCTCGCGGTATCGCGAAACTCGTTTCTCAATCTCATGCAGATCGAAACTCCGATCCCCGAGCTCCGATGGTCAACGGTCAATGCTTCCGCTTGTCGGGGATTTCCCTATCGGGAAATTGACACTTGCGATGTCACGATACACTGCTTTAGCAAATCCCCAAATTCCGAACCCCGATGGCACGTGCACTCTCTCCCTGGTCACATCACCTCCTTCCCTCATGCGATCGGGAATCACGGGATCGCGCTTTCGAATGTTGAAAATTCTTGCAATGAGAATCGCCGAACACCGAATCCCGACCTTCTGGGATCGCGTGCCACCCGTCTTGTAGAGATCAACGGTCCCGAATAACTCGGGAAATCGCGACTCACGATTTCAACGTGTCTGTGCCTCACCTCGCCAACCGCCGAATGTCGAACCCCGATGGGCTTCGATCCTTCCTACGCCTACGAGTTAACTTCCGCGCATCTTCTCCACAATCGGATGATCAACGGGGTTTCACGATTCTCCACAGCAAACCTTGACCGTTAATTCCCCTTCTTGGAGATTTCTTCTGCTCCACAACTCCTCTTCGTTCGAACCGCACCTGGGTCTATTCCCACAGTGTTCTCAACGGAGCTATCCCCCATAAGCTTGATTTCTCCCACTCCTTCAACTGAAGGTTGGCGCACTCCTTGCGCTCGGCGTCCAATTACTATCTAAGTGTTGGATCTTCTGGACTCTGTGCACTCTCGGCTTCAGAAATCCCCACCTTCCTTTTCTCAGTCTGGCTACTTAGACTCCAACCTTGGCTTGCGCTTCACCTGCACGGCTTTCCTCGACCCAAATCAACTTCTGGGCAGATGAGAGAAAGAGTTCAACTGTCTAGCCTCATCAATGCACTCTATGCGGATGAATTCGACTGCACTCTATGCAAGAATCTCCTGGCTCAGACAGAGAAACAATTGAAACTCATTCTCTTCTTTCTCTCGCAGATGAAGAATACGATGCCCCGTGGCAGTCTTCCAACTCAAGTAACCTATTACTGAGTGCTCTGAGTATTTAGTAACCCGGTGAAAGCTCCTTCAGATGATAGAACTCAAAGAGTTCCTTCCTCCTGTGTTATCTGCACACTCCCTCAACGCCCTCCTGGCGAAGTATCTCTTACACCGAACACTCAATAGCTAGGTTTTTCCTGTGCACTCACGCACTTCGCTTGATGTCCTCTAGACAAAGCTTCCCAGAATCCTCAATAGAATTCGGGTCTTTTAGAACTCACAGCAGAGTTCTTTCCTTACACACTCTCAATACCCTCTTGGTAGAACTCCTATAGAACTCCTCAGAGATTCCGTCCACAACAGTGTCTCAGCTACACTGCCTTGACTCTTGAGATGTTCAGTAACCTCAAAAGTCTTCCTTCCATATGAATTAATGACTTCAGTCCTATGCCTCAACACGTCCCTGTCTCACTCCTCAGAGTTTAGAAGTGCATCCTCTATGCACCAGTATTCAGAGTCTCAACACTCTGTCACGCCCTTATGGCATGAAACCTCAGAGACCCTCAAACCTGAAATCAAACACCTTCCCTGTAATGGAATAACCATAATACACAAATGTAGCATATAATGAACACACACACAGACATGCATATAATGACAGGAAATGTAGGAAAATCTGCTCTGTATTAATAATGGCAAATTCCTGCATATTTTACAAGGTGTTCCTCGAGCTCTCTCTCTCTCTCGGCTCTCTCATACAATCATTCTACTCTCTCTAACTCCACTAACTCAAAATGAGATCTGAATATATCTTTTACCTGAGGGCTCATTCCTCTAGGTTCACCTACTCTATTAACTTACAATCAATGGTTGTCTAGTCTGTTATCCAGAACTAGATCTCAGCCGATTTACAATAAATGCCTATCTTATCTACAGCCTGCACAAAGGCATGGCATTCATGGTGCACTAGCCTAAAACATTTATTACATTCATTTCAAATATTCAAATGAGGCTGTGCCTCCCTTTCATCCTTGAATGTATGCGCGCTGACATGGATGGCTGGCTAGCTAGTATGGAGAGATGCTCCTGCATCATACTCCATAGCTACAAAAATCATGAGCTCCTGCTCATGAGCTTCCCATGTAGTTGTTGGAATCCACCTAGGTCCCAAACAAATCTATGGAGCTTTCAATCCACTCCTTTCTGCTGTTGCTGTTGCTTTCGTTGTGCTGTTGCTGTTGCCTTCTCTCTACCCAGCTTCTCTTCGCTGGTAGTCTATGCTGACCTCAACAACAACCTTCTGATGTTTTCTATCTCTCGGTCCAGCTGCTCCAATGGTTGGCTCTGCTTTTGCAGTCTTCTCAGCTGCAAAAGATTTTGGCCATTTGGTAGATCATCATGATCTCCCATGACATATTTTTCATTTTCATCCTTATCCCTATCTTCATCTGTGGCCTCAAGATGCCACTCTACTGTAGACTTCAGCTCTGTATTCCCTCTTTGGCTGGCTTGCTGCTCAATCATTCTCTTCCCTGACAACTCAAATTCTGCCAGTTCTATTGCCAGTTCTGGATTGTTGAACCAATCCTCCAGCATCTCCAGCTCCATCTCCCATGGAGTAATAAATATTCCTGCCTGCTCCTCGGCATCTTTTGCTGCTAGATTCAGCGCTGCAGCTTCCTCATCTCCCTTGCTAAATGTGTTGAGACATTCCTTAGAATTCTCGCTATCTCCTTCTGCTTGGGCAACTTCCAAAGTCTGCTCCAATTTTTGTTTGACAGTCCCGACTGATTGTTCCTCTGATATTGTTGCATATGCAATGTAGTATTCTGCCTCCTCTGGGGCAAATGGAAGGAATATTGAAATTCCCCCAATCATCAGAATACCATCCTGATTCTCCTCCTCTTCTGTCAGCTGCACCTGCTGATCTAAATTCACCTGTGAATTTATGAGACTATCAGACAGTCTCATCCGCTCTCTCAGCTCTCCTGGCTGATTCAATTCCACCTGCTTATCCCTGCCCACCTAGAAATATGGGATGCTTCTGTTGCTTCTTCCTGGGCAAATTATGAGATCAACTGATCGCATCTTCATCAGCAACCCCTGCTGAATTGAACTCTCCATTGAGTCCATGAGACTTTCGGGTAGTCTCAATTTTTCATCTCTACCCTCCTGGCAGTCTTCGAGATCTTCATCTGATCTCCTTTTATTGCCCAGCTGGCAATGCGAAATTCCCTCGCTGTCCTCATGACAGTCTTTGAGATCCTCAACTGATCTCAATTTGTTTCCCTTTTGGCAATCTGGAATTTCTTCTTTTCTTCTCTCCTGGCCATTCTTGAGATCATCAAACGATCCCAATTCATCCCAATCATCATCATCATCATCAAGACCTTTTCCAGTCTCGGGTTCACATACCTCGACCAATTCTTCATTCTACCGCATCTGCAGTTCAAGCCTCTCAATCTCTACTCTGATGTCAGCGAGTTCTTTGTCCATTTCTGCTGCCCTCATCAGCTTTGAGATTTTCTTTTCAGCATGCCTATGGCGTTCAGTAGTCATATTGTTGGCTCTATCTGCCCTTCTGGAAGACATGCTACTGTCACTCCTCATCATGAGTTCAACCAGATTCATCTTTGTAGTCCTGCAGACTATCTATGGACTGCTGCCTACCTGCAAGCAAGTCCTCACAAAGTCCTCCAGTGCTCTGTCTTCTTCCACCTCCTCTACTTGAAATATACAAACAGAGTTCCTGCTCTAATACCACTTGGTGCGAAGTCACAACCCTCACGGTCCAACCCGCTCCCACCAGGACCTTCTTTCACCCAGGCCCGAAGAGCTAAAGGCTCTTCCAACTCCTCTCGGGAGTTATCACTACCCATATCTTTCCTTCGGCGATCTCCCCTTCACTTCTCAGGAGATCGGGTTTCGCAGTATCGCGAAACTCATTTCTCAATCTCGTGCAGATCGAAACTCCGATCCCTGAGCTCTGATGGTCAACAGTCAATGCTTCTACTTGTCAGGGATTTCCCTATCGGGAAATCGACACTTGCGATGTCACGATACACTGCCTTAGCAAATCCCCAAATTCCGAACCCCGATGGCATGTGCACTCTCTCCCTGGTCACGTCACCTCCTTCCCTCGTGCGATCAGGAATCGTGGGATCGCGCTTTCGCCCGTTGAAACTTCTTGCAACGAGAATCACCGAACACCAAATCCCAACCTTCTGGGATCACGTGCCACCCATCCTGTAGAGATCAACGGTCCCGAATAACTCGAGAAATCACGACTCGCGATTTCAACGAGTCTGTGCCTCACCTCGCCAACCGCCGAATGCCGAACCCCGATGGGCTCCGATCCTTCCTGCGCCTACGGGTTAACTTCCGCGCAGCTTCTCCGCGATCGGACGATCGATGGGGTTTCGCGATTCTCCACAGCGAACCTTGATCGTTAATTCCCCTTCTTGGATATTTCTTCTGCTCCACAACTCCTCTTCATTCGAACCGCACCTGGGTCTGTTCCCACAGTGTTCTCAACGGAGCTATCCCCCCTGAGCTTGATTTCTCCCACTCCTTCAACTGAAGGTTGGCATACTCCTTGCGCTCGGCGTCCAATCACTATCTAAGTGTTGTATCTTCTGGACTCTGTGCACTCCCGGCTTCAAAAATCCCCGCCTTCCTTTTCTCAGGCTGACTACTGAGACTCCAACCTTGGCCTGCACTTCACCTGCACGACTTTCCTCGACCCAAATCAACTTCTGGGAAGATGAGAGCAAGAGTTCAACTGTCTAGCCCCATCAATGCACTCTATGAGGATGAATTCGACTGCACTCTATGCAGGAATATCTTGGCTCAGACAGAGAAACAATTGAAACTCATTCTCTTCTTTCTCCCGCAGATGGAGAATACGATGCCCCCTGGCAGTCTTCCAACTCAAGCAACCTATTACTGAGTGCTCTGAGTATTTAGTAACCCGGTGAAATCTCCTTCAGATGATATAACTCAAAGAGTTCCTTCCTTCTGTGTTATCTGCACACTCCCTCAACGCCCTCCTGGCGGAGTATCTCTTACACCGAACACTCAACAGCTAGGTTTTTCCTATGCACTCATGCACTTCGCTCGATGTCCTCTAGACAGAGGTTCCCAAAATCCTCAATAGAATTCTGGTATTTCAGAACTCACAATAGAGTTCTTTCCTTACACACTCTTAATACCCTCTTGGTAGAACTCCTACAGAACTCCTCAGAGATTCCGTCCAAAACAGTGTCTCAGCTACACTGCCTTGACTCTTGAGATGTTCAGTAACCTCAAAAGTCTTCCTTCCATATGAATTGATGACTTCAGTCCTGTGCCTCAGCACGCCCCTGTCTCACTCCTCAGAGTTCAGAAGTGCATCCTCTGTGCACCAGTATTCATAGTCTCAACACTCTGTCACGCCCTTATGGCATGAAACCTCAGAGACCCTCAAACTTGAAATCAAACACCTTCCCTGTAATGGCATAACCACAATACACAAATGTAGCATATAATGAACACACACACAGACATGCATATAATGACAGGAAATGCAGGAAAAACTGCTCTGTATTAATAATGGCAAATGCCTGCATATTTTACAAGGTGTTCCTCGAGCTCTCTCTCTCTCGGCTCTCTCATACAATCATTCTACTCTCTCTAACTCCACTAACTCAAAATGAGATCTGAATATCTCTTTTACCTGAGGGCTCATTCCTCCAGGTTCACCTACTCTATTAACTTACAATCAATGGCTGTCTAGTCTGTTATCCAGAACTAGATCTCATCCGATCTACAATAAATGCCTATCTTATCTATAGACTACGCAAAGGCATGGCATTCATGGCTCACCAGCCTAAAAAATTTATTACATTCATTTCAAATATTCAAATGAGGCTGTGCCTCCCTTTCATCCTTGAATGTATGCGCGCTGACGTGGCTGGCTGGCTGGATGGTATGGAGAGATGCTCCTGCATCAAAGCAGGAGGAGGAAGAAAGGCTAAAAGGAGGAGTTTTAGTAAACATTTTGGCTTGGGGACTCTACAAAGGACACAATTGTTGTTGGGAATTTTGGGCTCGAGGGCAAGAAAACCACAAGGATTCCTGGAGCTAAGGAGTCGGAGAGGTTGTTCCTATTTGGATCGGAGGTTAATAATAAATTTGGGAAGAATCAACATCAACACCCAAGATCAACATCAACACCCAGGAAATGGATAAATAAACTAAAATTCAGGTTGAGCTTCAATTTGAGGTAAATACCTTATGCAATTTATGTTATCATTATATTATGTTGTTGCTATGCTATTAATTATTATGTTGTTTCTATGTTGCTAATTATTATGTTGTAGTAGTTGTTGTTGATATGTTGTTAATTGTTATGTTGTTAGTATGTTGTTATTGTTAAACTATCAATTATTATGTTGGTAGAAGAATATCAAGAAAGGAATTCTAAACTAAGTAGAAGTAATTAAAGAAGTAGATTAGAAAGTATTTATGCATTTTTTTATTTTTATGAGGCTCTGTAATTCAGGCCTTACATCTAAAAAGGTTGCATCCATAGCACTTGTTTGAGAACATTCTTAAGATGATATATTCATAGACTCGTTTGATAATTTCCTCCTCTAACTAGATTGTTGTTGGTCACTTGGAGTCTTAGTCGAAGAAGGGGTTCCTCTTCTTCCTTCTTGCGATAGCCTAGAGTATTTTCGAGGAATGTTCGGAGACTCTTGTCTCAAAATCTCGCCTCAATATCTATCCTTTGAAAATTCATGAATATGAAATTTCATAAGTTATAGAAAGATAAAATGAAAATATTAAATTTATAACATGAGCATTTAAGAATTTATAAAAACTTCAGAGCATCGTATACATATATTGAAAAAACAAGAACAACTGTATTTTTTACAATCATTGACAAAAACAAGCACTGGCAAAACATTTACTTAAAACTAAAACAAGAAAAAATATTACATGATATGGTGTTTCTATCCTCTTAGATATATGCTCAGAAAACGATTCAAGGGATCATTGATCAAACCCTCGGGGCAGATCTCATCATGACACATGGAACAAATTTCCAAGAACAACTTTTAGTGTAAAATATCAATAGAATAACTAGAAACATACATAGGTGGCACCAACAATAGAAGAGAATGACAACAGACACAAGGTGGCATTATCAAGGAGATAAATAGGGTGACACCAAAAAAAAAAAGAGGAGGGCAACACTAGCAAGTAGAACCAAAATCCCCAAACAATAACCAAGAAGAGATCTCCAACAAGATGGAAAAGACCAAGAAGAAATATCCTAGAGGGGTCGTAGCCACACAATTAAATAATTAAATAATTTAAACAAATAATATTTTATAAAATAAAATATTTATTGTTAAATCATAAAAATAAATAAGAAAAAAAACAAGTGAAGAGAAGGGATCCAAAGGCAAGGAAGCTTACTTTCTTTAGGAAAAAGCAAAGAACAAAACCAAAAACCCACACAACAATTAAGGGGGGTATAACTCAAGCAAGGCTGGTTTCAACACAAAGTCAACATTTAAATTCTTCCAAAGTCAACGTGGCTAACTTTGTTTAGGTAAATCACAAAACCAAAAACCCACACAACAATTAAGGGGGGTGTAATTCAAGCAAGGGTGATTTCAAGACAAAGTCAACAATTAAGTTCTTCTTTAACGAAAAAATGTCCACATGATTCTCATGATATTTACTTATAATATTTTATCATCCCAGCATAAAAGGAAGATCAATAATGTGATCATGCTCTTCTTAACTACTCCTAGGTCTCATGGACCATCCTGATAGGGAAACAAATCACAGATTATCTCAACNAAAACGAAAAAACCAAAGGAAGATTAATAATGTGATCATGCTCTTCTTAACTACTCCTAGTTCTCCTGGACCATCATGGGAAAGAAAAAAATTGCACATTATCTCAACTTGGTACTTAACCAAAAGGAAAATAAACCAAAAAACCAAAAACCCACACTAATCAGAATTTTCATATTTGAATTTATGTGATGTGTGAAGCAAGTTATATTCATATTTGAAAATAAAGAATGGATTTTAAGAAAAATTAAAGTATGAAATTAAAATTTAAATGCACAAATACAATCTAAAATATAAATTTTCTGCATCAAAGAGTCCACTATAATTCATAACTAACCTTTAGATTTCCAAACTGAATGTATAAGTATTCAATTGAACAGGGATTGTTTGTACATGGACAAGGTCATATTTGAACTCAACCTTAGGAAGAGGTTGATTGGGTCGAATACGACCCTGTCCATGTATAGGGAGAGTCCTGAATTCGGGGACATCCATGTACATGGACAAGGTCATTTTGATGGAAGCATACACCCTCTAGGGGACACCATGAGACTGGAAAAGAACAGTCTGAACAAAGGGGCTCCAGATTTCCAACCATAACTGGGGTTGGTTTGCCTACAGTTATTAGGTGAATCTACTTGTGCATATTTGTGAAATATGAAATGACAATATTTAGGACTAAAACTTCTGCATCTATGAGAGAGGAACCACAACTAATGAGAGAGAGAGAGGTGGTAGATTTGTAATGGAAACTTTTATACATTTATAATGGGGCATTTGGTGCATTTATTAGTGAATATTGGTTGCTTTTATCATAGGAATTTACTGCATTTAGGTATTGTAATTATAGAGGAAAGTGAGAAAAGTGTGAATATGATGGGAATAATTCCACCCGTAAGCTCTATTTAAATTTTATAATAGTCTAAATTCCTATTTTTCAAGGTTTAGCTAGAAAAATATGCAGGGCATATGCTAGCATTGATGAAGGTTGGTTTTATCCAATAATTGAACTGTCATTTTCAGTGAATATTACAGCTTGCTATATAGGAAAAGTATAGATGCTATTAATGTATACTATAGTTGTTATTAATGTGCTATACAACTGCTATTAAAGTCTAGTATGGATGTTATTTAGTTTATAAATATGTTTTTCTTTAATCTAAATGTTTAGTATGGTTAGTCATGTCATTTAATGAGTGATATAGATGCCATTTAATGAGCAATATGATTTTCCTTATTGTTTTAAATTCTCTCTATTTTAAATTTGGCCATGTCCATGTACAAGGATAGGCTTTAATTCAAGCCTCTCCCAGTACATGGTCAGGGCCAAATATGGCCCAATCCATGTACAGGGACATGCTTGAATTCGAACCCGTCCCTATCCATGGACGTGGCCAAATTCGTCCCTATCATCCCATTCGATAAACATATTATAACTCTACTTTTCTGTGTATGATATGATCTAGGTGTTGTAGTGTCTTTTTTTTTACTCTATTGTGTCTGCATCCTATTGTGTTCATAAATTATTAATTTATAGGAGGTTTGGGCTTGTCCTTGTACATGGACAAGGCCATATTCAGTCTTGTCCATGTATAGGGACATGGCCAAATTCAAGCCTATCCCTGTACATGCACAGGGATGAATTCGACACTATCATCCCATCCAATAATCACATGACACCTCTATTTCTCTATATTATATGGTCTAGGTGTTTTTATGTATTTGTTTTTACTCTATTGTTTCTGCATCTTATTGTGTTCATAAATTATTAATTTATAGGATTTTTGGGTCTGTCCCTGTACATGGACAGGGCCATATTTGACCTTGTCCATGTATAGGGACATGCCCAAATTTGAGCCTATCCCTGTACATGGACATGGCCAAATTTGACCCTATCATCCCATCCGATAAACATATGATACCTCTACTTGTTTGTGTCTGATATGGTCTAGGTGTTGTTGTGTATTTGTTTTAAATCTATTGTGCCTGCATCCTATTGTGTTCATAAATTATTAATTTATAGAAGGTATTGTCTCCATCCTATACTGTTCATATTGTGGAAAATCAAGTTTGGTTTGTACATGGATGTAGCCTCCCAAATATATAGGCAAGGGTTACATTTATATAATTTTTATTCAAACGAATTTATTTTGAACATAAAGTAACATATTAAAATGGGATCGTATTATTGTTTAGAGTACATGGATGTCGCCTCCTAAAAACATATGGGCCACGATTGCATTCATATAAAATGATTAACATATAAACTAAATTTTATAGAAAATAACAATAAACTCTTCCCTTGCGTAAACATATATATAATGAATGCCAAAACCAAAACTCTATTTAGATTAAACTGATTAAAATATAAACTGAATTTTATAAAACATAACAGTAAACTTTGTTTGTGCTTAAACATATATAAAATTAATGCCAGAACCAAAACACTATTTGATATTAAAATGTTTAAAATATTCTGGTAATGTAAGGTATAATTCTGTCTTGTCTCTGTACATGGACAGGGCCATATTAATCCATGTTCATGTACAGGGACAGGCCCGAATTCGGGCATGTCCCTATACATGGATAGGGCCATATTCATCCATGTCCATGTATAGGGACAAGCCATAATTTGGGCCTGTCCCTGTACATGGATAGGGCTCAATATTCAGGCATGTCACTATACATGGACATGGCTGTATTCATCCATGTCCATGTACAGGGACAGGCCCAAATTCAGGCTTGTCCATGTACATGGACAAGGATGAATATGACCCTCAATCTAACACTATAAAATTGAAAATCTAAAATCTAATCAGACAATTTCTTAAAAAGACTAACTATTATACAATTTTAAATCTAACAATTTAATAATCTAACTATGATACAATATTTTTATTAAATCTAACAATTTAATAATCTAACAACATTTACTCTTTGGAGGTATAATTCTGGTAATGTAAGGTATAATTTGGGTTTGTCTCTGTACATGGACAGGGCCATATTCATCCTTATACATGGACAGGGCCATATTCATCCCTGTCCATGTACAGGGACAAGCATGAATTGGGTCCTATCCATGTATAGGGACAAGCCCTAATTCGGGCATGTCCCTGTAGATGGACATGGTCGAATATTCAGGCATGTCCATGTACATGAACATGGATGAATACGACCATGTCAACATGCTAAAACTATAAAATTGAAAATCTAATCTAACAATTTTATACAAAGACTAATTATTATACAATTTAATAATCTAACTATTATACAATTTTATACTATTATACAAAGATTATTAAATCTAACAATTTAATAATTTAACTATTACACAATTTTATAAAAAGACTAACTATTTACAATTTTACACAATTTTAAATGTAACAATTTAATACTAGGACTAATAATACTTAGACTAACTATTTAATACTAACTATTTAATACTAACTATCTAACCATATTTGGGCCTATCTGTGTACATGGATAGGGCCAAATATGGCCCTGTCAACACTCTAAATCTATAAAATAAAACTAAAATCTAAAATTTAAAATGAACGCATAAATTACTTGGACCGAACACCCACAACTCCAATGTCTGCCTACCCGCTGAAGCAACATCCACCCACCCGCAGGACTAACGTCCATCCGCTTCTCGAACGTCCACCCAATGCAACGACGTCTACTACCACCAAGATGTTCACCTAACGTATCTCCTAACCAAAAAGGTGTGCACCAACACCTTGCATGAATCACTATCACTAAGACATGCACCAACACTTAAGCTATCTACTATTCAACAATTCGTAAAAAATATACCACGCACAATGTGCATGTAATATATAAACGTTTTTGCAGCCGAAAGGTTCTTTTGGCCAAAAGGTTGTTTCGACCGAAAATTTGTTTCCGCTGAAAGATTATTTCGGTTGAAATATCTTCCAGTTGAAAAGATGTTACTGGATAAAACATTTCGTTTGGATAAAATTGTACATGAAAATTGAGGGCATCGTCACATTACCATTCGTTTTGACATTCAAAGGTTCGGCTGAAACATGTTTCGGCCAAAAAAATAGGACTTTCGGCTGAAATAAATATTAGTTCGACCAAAAAAAGATCTTTCAAAATTTTGGAGACCCGATTCTCATGAAAGTGTTACCCACCTTCATGAATTTACCCATAACAAAACTTATTGAAATATATGGATAAAGTATATTAAAAAATATATTAAAATAAGAGTTTCAAGCTTAATAGAAGGAACTCTTCAAAGAGAAATATATGATTGTCTCATCCAGACAAAATTGAGGACTTATTAGGGATGGGAATCATAATTACATAGCTCAAACCACAGAAAAATCAACAAAGGAAGAAAGAAAAAAACGAAAAAAAAAACAAAAATCCCATGAAGAAAAAAATATAGTAGGAGGGAGTCCAACTATTAGACTGAGGTCAAGTGTCATATTTTCTCAATAAATATTTGGTCACCTAACCCAAATTTTTACAATGAATATCACTTCATGTAATATCATAAGGATGAATGGTAAAGGTGATAAAATGATACCTAAGAACGTGATCATTAATGACAATCCCACTATTTTTTATAATTAAAGGATGGAGTTCACTATTTTTTATAATTCAAGGATTTTTTATAATTCAAGGATGGAGTTCCTTTATGTGGCTAGGGCTTTGAGGTGAGAAATTTGAAATGATCATAACTCCCTCAATATTTCTTAGAATATATATTATGACCATAATTACAAAATATTTTTGTCATTTTGCATCTACTAGCTATTCGTTTGAATGAAATATGGATAATCTATCAAAATATATCTACTCTACAATCCACATGGCCATCATGAAAAAACCCTAAAACAATTGATTTTAAATCAACAATAACTCCACTTACAATGTGCGCTATTAAATCATATATAATTTTATATCTAAGAAGTTAAATTTGATTATTTCCTTCATAAATTCACATGAGAAAGCACGGGGGCTTCACCTTATTAACCAATATCTTATTATGTTCATTCATAAATGAGGTTTTTAAATTATGGAAACTAAAGTCAATATATTGTAGGTATTATTGGGAGGGTGGGAAATGAGGGAGAGGATGTAAGTGTAGGACTTTTATATAGCTATTGGGGGTATAAAGGGATATTCCATGGGATATATATGATGTAGGGTATGGGGGGTTTTATAGCTATTGGGGGGTATAAAAGGGATATTCCATGGGATATGTAATAAAAATATGTTTTTTTTACTGGAAATATGTAATGGGATGGGGGTTAAAAAAATGGATTTGGAGAGGTATTTATTAATATCTAGTGAAATTAAGGGTATTATTTAATATCCCACGAATGAACATTCTATGCCACAGTTTCATTGAGTGGAGACCCCATGTGAGAAATGAGACTGTATTAAAGGGATATTTTTTTATAGATGGCATAATAATTTCCCATGACGCCATTTACTCCCTGGATTCAAATAAAAAACCAGGTATGCTCATCAAAATTGACATGTCCAACAATTTTGATCATTTAAATTGGGTCTTCTTATTTAAAATACTATTTGGTTTTGGATTTAGTTAGTCTTACATCAATTACGTCTAAAATATTATCTCCTAATAGATGATTGTCTCTCCATCCACAAATTATATATGGAAAGACTAATAATAATATAGAAGAAAAATGTGTGAGTGAGGGAGGTAGGAGTGTATGATGTAGAAGCACAAGTGGAATGTAAGATGTGGGAGTATGGAAAATGAAGGACATGAAGGAAACATAATGGCATGAGAACCTCTACATTTTGCATATAAATTATTTTGAATTTTAAAAGTGAAGGGTGATAATGTGGAAAGGTGAAGGATGTAGAGGAAAGGAAGCAACATGAGAGTCTTTCATACTACACAAAAATATTTGAGAGTCTTTCATACTACACAAAAATATTTGGAATGAGGTATGTAAAGGGTGTAAATGTGGAATGGTGGTGGAATGAAAAGAGAGAATGTAGCATACAAAACTACACACTTTACTTAGAAATTGGTTGAATGAAATGAGACTTGTCCATGGGGAGAGACATAAACAATATTCTAAATTCTACATTTTACATGAAAAATACATAAATGTGGAAAGGAAAGTAAGGGATGAACAACTAGGAAAATCATGTATAAACTTTGAACTAGATGTAATGATGTGATAATTTAAGGATTTAACCATTGGAAAAAAGAGAAACAAGACTCCACATTCTACATTCCACATGTGGAATGAAAAAAATTAATGTAGAGAAGGAAGAAGAACTCATAAATGCATCTCCACAGTATGTACTGGATGCAATGATGTGAGAATATAAGGACTCGAGCAAGAGGAAAAATAGAAACAAGGAATTATGAAAATGTAGATAAGGGAAGAGAAACTTAAAAAATCAACTCCAAATTCTACACTGGATGTGGTGATGTGGGAATGCAGGGACTCATCTATGGCATGAAAAATGAAACAAGACTCCACATTTTACATTACACATTTGGAATGTAGAAATATAGAAAATAAGAAAATAAAAGAAACATAAATTTTATTATCTTCTTAGTATTATATCTAGATCACATATGCTAGATAGATATATTGATATTACGATCAAATATATTATTATTGAGGATCAACAAGGAAAGAAGTTTCAAAGGTCTAATAGAAAACATGAAAATAATGTACTCTACTTTTTTGTATAATAATTAATATATGAGTAGATAAATTTAAAAAAAAAAATGTGATGTATTTTACACATTTTATTTATGTTAGATGGAAAATGTACCACTTTTATCTTGGTGTAAACACATATGGGGTTGAGACCATGTGAAATATTCATTTTTTTTTATGGTTCTTATTATTCTTAAATGAATTGACACATGTTTACAATATATTAGTTTATCATTGTTTATGAGTGTGGAATATCACCCTTTAAATAATTTTAGAGCATTTCTTTTACTACATAGAGAGAAGCTAAGTGAATTGTACTATTTAGTATGGATAAATGCATAAAGTGGGTAATGTTTCTTTATTAGTGAATAGTAAATATATTTTTTTCTTGGAAAAAAGAAAAATAAAAATGAACTTTTAATTACCACAATATAAAAATTAGACTAAACTATTAGAAGTTAAGTGAAATCTATAATTGATCATGGATGAGATGTGTAACGTGGGTAACACTTATAAATTGACATTAAAAAATTGGATGTGTCTCATATTAAGTATCTTTTCAATCAAGTTGTCAAGAAAGGATTATATAAAAAATGGATTGAAATTTTTATTTAGATTGGATTATTATATGATTTTTTTATCTATCTTGGTACTTTCTTGGTGGAAAAAATTGGAGGAATTGGCTTGCAAGGCCAATTTTAGTTATAGGTCTCAGTTTGTAGATTTGGCATCTAGAACCTTCCAAATCCATTTTTGAGGCATCAAATGGAATTTTTTTGGGTAAAAAGGTTTCAATCATAGATCACGGCCTCTTAAATCTATTACACACATTGCGAACTTTCCAATGTTGCAAAAATCACCTTATTCAGAGCTCACATGCAGAAGTTATGGCCTGCAAAAGTTGAACTACCTTGTTTACCACCATGGTATGAGTGGATGCCACATCATCCCCCTTAATCATACATGTTGTGATATACACATATTGAATTCTAAGAATATTCTATAAGTTCTAAAACCTTATCACTAATTGAGGTTTAAGGATGTAAAACCCCTAACCCTAGATAGCTATCAAGCTATGTTAAATATCGAGGCACTAGGAAGAGAAGGGTTTGCATTATTTTGCATGGTACTTGTTCCATAGGTCAGAAGATGATATAGGAGTGGTATTTTTAGAGAATAATAGAGGAGTTAATAGATTATGTAGCAGTCGTTTATGAAATAGTGTCAAAGCCAACTCCATAGTGAGTGCCCATTTTCTTCAGCTACTTGATTTCCATAATTGAAGAGAATAGATAAGAGCATAAGCCTCACCTTCTAGCTAATTTTTCTCCCATATTGGGTTTCCCAAGATACATCTTGTGTTCATTTGAGTGGGGAGTGTTTTAATTTGATCATTATTTCTTTTTTCTTATTTCAATTATTTTCATAAATTTGAATGCTAAGGTAGTAATAATCAATCTGAGGTCTAAGGAAATAGTTTGCATAATATAATATTTCATAATATAGCAATATTTGTTGTGATGAACTATTCCAATGAAATATCCATGACAATTTATAGACCAAAGTTTAATTATCCTTATTTAATGACTATTTCATTAAATTTGGACTTATTTTACTCTAATCTCCTTTAAAGGAAGATCAAATCAATATTTCAAAAGTGAAAAATCAAATTCCAAAAGTACCAACATGACATTCCAAAATAAAAAAATTAAATTCAAAAAGTGCAAATTCAAATTCCAAAACTGTAAAATCATATTCCAAAAATGTAAATATCAAGTATATTATTAGTGCATGTTTGCTTTATATAGTTCTAGAATATAACCTAAGAACAAAGAAAAACTCATCATCATTGACTAAAATGACAAATGTATAAAATTCGTAATTAATGAATTGTAAGACATTCATCATATGCATGCCAATATTTTTAAGTTTCTCCTCGTTTTTAAATTCAATAAGTTATATTCATTATAGAACATATCTAACACCTTACTATTGAAAATATCAAACTCTATTAATAATCATTAAAAAAAATTATATATTGATAATAAAAAATGTTTTAGGAATGTTGGAAATTTTCAATCATATTTAGTTTATATTTTTCAAAGTTTTTAAAATGGGTTTCGGAGAATCTATATGTACTCATAATTCATGTTTTCTTAATTATATGTATTTGTAAGTGCAAAGATATTTTCATCATCACATGAATTACATGTAGATTTTAACCTTGTACAATTAATTAATGCAAACATATTCTTAATAAAATGGGAAAGCTACAATGTGACACACACACACACACACACACACACATTACACATAGATTTTAATCCTGGCAGGAAAACCAACAACTTGTTTAGAGTTGCACCTCTAATATTCTTTTCATGATGATCTTCATTCTTTACAATACAATGTGTGTGTGTGAGAGATCATGTGGCATCTAAAACTCTTAATCCATTGACCCATATTAATCAACAAACCTAATTCCTAAACCGAAATTAGAAAACCATTAATAAAAACCAGATGCTGAACAACTACTAAAAACATATCGAACATTACATTCCTTTGAATCATCCACGATATACAATTATAAATACCATTATATAGAATGTTTCCAAAAAATATCAAAATTATTTCATATAAAGAAAGTTGTCATTATTTTGCTTTTCATAAATCTTAGTGTGATTCATAACATACATAAAGATTGAGTTTCTATAATTTCCCAATTAATAATTATAAAAAATTATTAATTAATTTTACTTTATCTAAAAATATTATAATTTTTTTAAAAAACTACTAAAATTATTAAAAATTAATAAAAAAAATCAAAATATTTTATTAACAATATAAATCACTTACGCAAAGAATATATCAAGTAAACAGTGGAAACTACATTATTTTAAGATAGTTTCAAAAATTTTACAATAGATTTCATGTCACCAACACCATTTAGGCATAGCAAGCACGAACACAATCCATCTAACAAGTACGTATCAAGCATAGCAAGCATGAACAAAATCCATCTAATAAGTACATGTCATTCACATCACCTTAGTTATATCCTTTTGTAATTATATAGTTATATTCACTAATACAAATATGTTTTCCTTTTGAATTGTCTAAAATCATTGTATCACTAGTATCATAAGAACTTTCAGATATCTCTATAACTTTATTTGAAGGTTTGAGAGATACATGTGCATTTCCAAAACGAATATAATCAGTTTTAGGTATTATTTCATAATCATATTGCGTTAAATTGACTTCAAATTGCTCTATTTTAAATCTGGTTTCTCAAATGAAATGGAAAAAAATAGCTTTTATGCTGTACAAGGCTCCAATTTAAAAATTACTAAAGAATTGTTCAAATAATTCTCCAACACTAGAGCATACAAAGTATGTATTTTTTTGTACTTGTACAAAATGTCTAGATTTCTTGGAAATGATTTTCTTATTAATGATCTTTTATTTATTGCATGCAATAAGAATCTATTCATATTGAATATAATAGGTACTTTGTCAATAAATTTTCATGTTTGAAATAATAAATGTGACATATTGATTAATATTGTTACTTACAAGTTGTAAAATTATTAGCTAAAATCAAAACACATCATTTAGACATCATTCGTCTTTTCTTGTTACTAACTAATTTCCAAAATAAATACAATTATCATCATCATTCTTATATAAAAAATATGGAAATAATTTTTGTCAATATAATAATATTGACATACTAGATACACTAGTAATAGATATAAAATATTTTTAGTTAATAATAAAATTACAACTATTTTTTGTCATTAGGAATAGTGGGTTGGATGTTTTTAACCAATGCCTCATATTTTGATGAGACTCGAAATAATTTATGAAAGAACACAAAAGTGTTTTATATTCCTATGTTCCATGCCCCGTAGTTTCGGATCCAACATGACTTGGCGCACCCAAGCCACCCGCAACTTGAGGGTCATGTGGCAATGTGATGTTTCCTACTTGATGGCTAAACCAAACCGAGAGTACTTCACCTGGGATATGACTTTTCCTCGAGGTCCTACCATAACTACACCTTGAGATACCTGGTGAGTCAAGACTCAACACTTAACTCCTTATCACCAAAGCATCCACCCAACCATACACACTTCATTACAAACAAATGTGTTCTTTAACATATACATTTAATAGTTCCATACTTATACAAATATGTGAATCAAGAAAAAACAACATACATACACATGAAAGACACACAAGTATGGTTGGGCGGCACCATAGGTGCCTAACACCCGTACAAAGCTTCTTATTATACATGATGTTAAAATAGTTTACAATACAATGCATTTATACAAGAATAGAGCACTTGTCTCATACATACGATGCAATTTTTCCAAGTGTTTGACTCCTTATCACATTATCCTCACATCCTCCTCATACTATAATGATTCATTCCTTCTCATGTCCTCACCCTAATAATCTTCCCCATCACACACAGAGCTCCAAAGTCCTCTACTATGAGATGGGTCCAAAGTTCACTCCAACTCTACCATCAGCGACAAAGGATGATTTGAGAGTAAATTATCTCATGGGCCTAAATTTTTCCAGGTTTTTCCCAAAATATTAGCTATTCTAAAATGAAGTTTCCCCAAATTCATGTAAGAGTAAAATTATTTTTTACTTAAAGGAATAGTAGAATTTTATACAATTTTATGTGAATACTTATAGAGATTTGAATATATTTACAAAATATTGCCAAACTTGTGCTTATAGTTGGCATGTGGAAGGATGTCATGAAAAGGATTAAGCCAAGGGTTTCTACGTTTTAATATGAATTTCGATCCTTAAAATCATCTGTGATCAAATATCCTCCTCATGGTAGTGAAAGTCCTCCCATGTGGAGAAACTTGAATCCTTGAGGGAGATGGCCTCTCTTTTCCCAAATCTTATTTCAAACATTGGTGTTGATCTTTCCCAAGTTTTTTTGGCCTAACTCAGCGTATATATATGCAACTCTCCTCATTGAACCATCGCGTCACTTCATGTTGAACTGTCATGTCCCCTAGGTGAGGTTAAGTCAACTCACAAGGTCACCCTAATGTGGACCTCACTCAAGCACAATGAGCCCAACCAACGTGTTGATTATTTGGTTCATCATACCCAAATTGTCTTCTCTCCTAGGTCGGCCTCATCTCCCCACCCTTTGATTCATTCACACAAAAATTACCAAGGATGATGTGTCCAAGACATTCGCAAGGTGAGCACACCCATTGGTTGCGATCCATGGTGATGTGTTCCTTAAGGAACCAAGTTCTCCCATCATGATCCCTAAGTGTGGAGAATTCATCCATATAACTCTTGGATTACCTCCTTATTCTCTTAGCTAAGTCCCCCCTCCATGAATGTGTCCAACTTATCCAACGTGTCACAGAAATTTCGAACTGCACGCGTGCTCATTTTCTCAAGTCAGCTCAGTAACCCCAACATTTGTGTCTCATATTCAACTATGTTGATGGGGAAGAGTTGTGTGTGTCCTCATCAGTGTGCTTACATCATATGGCCTCAACATTCAATTTTACATCCCATTAACACACAAAATGGTTTTTCTCCAAGATCTCAAAACTCATGCCTAATCACAGCTAAGCCTACTAGAGCCCAAAGTTCCCGATGAAATGGAAACCCCAAGTTTCCCTGGAAATGGAAACCCCATGTTTCCCTAGGAAATATAAACCAAAAGTCTCCTTGAAAAGTGGAAACCCAAATTTTTCCAACTCACACTACAATCATCCACAACTCTGTGAAACAAACCACACTGCTTTCTACCCAAAGTTGTGTGCGACCAATATGTCTGCTACATTGGAAGGATATTTCTTCCTAAAATCTATATGCAATTCCTAATTGTCCACTATCTTGCAATGTCGATCACTCTCAGTTTTTCTATTGTGGAGAGCCTCAGCATTTGTAACTTCAATCAAAACTTCAAAAATGTTTTAAGTGTTGAACTCCTATGAACTTACTGCTACACCCATGTTTCAACCAACTTTGTCATGTCCTACAATGTATAGCCTCAGTCCTTCACTAGTTAGGTAGCTATTTAGCCATTAACATTCATTCTTGAAATGTTCATCCTCTATAACCATCCACTCTTTAAGCATGGTGAACTTATTCTTTGAGGACACTTGCTTTGCAAAGTAGATGGATTATTATCTTGATGGTATTGATTCACTATTATGATGATGTTATGGATATGATTATATGTTATTTTCTGTATTGGCTCCAGACATGTGCTATTGAATCGGTTCTCTGGAGTGTGCAGGATTTGGACCTCGAGGCTGCTGAGGCATCGATGAAACCCTTAGACTCTGGATGTTGAGTCAAGGTGGACGTAGGAGACTGATTATTGTATATATATGACATTTGTGCATCTAATTAGATGTTATGATTATGGATTTTATTCTTACATGATTAATTGATTATGCAAGTTGATGATATCTTTTGACGGACTCACAGAAGTGGATTAGAGGGGTCCATCGCCTTGATAACCCGAAGATGTTTAGGGAGAGGTGTGGACAACAACCTTGCCATAATCTACTAGCACTCCCGTTGTTGTGGCTTGAACATAGATTAATGATTACCTAGTTTTAGAATACCCACTATGTCATGAGGGAATACTTGGACAATCTCTCCCGCGATGATTCACAAGAGCACAATAAGGCAAGGGCCTTATTCCTTAAGAGCCCTTAGTCTCCTAAGATCCTTGGTGGAGTATTGACTCCGAGGTTTTTTTATGTCTACCAAGATAGTCAAAGGAAGCCGAGTGGCACCCATGGAGCACCTAGTGCATCATGAAGGACATGTCACTGCAGAAAATAGAAATAGGTGAGTGGCACCCTTGGATCATGATGTGCCCTTCAAAGGTCACCGATGCAAGAAAAATGGAAATAAGTGAGTAGCACCCTTGGAGCCCCTAGTGCACCCTGAAGGGCACACCGCCAAAATAAATTCCAGAGGCAAGTGGCACCATTGGAAAACGTAGTGTGTCCTGAAGGGCACGTCACATTGTTAACTAATAAGTTAATAAACCTAGATAGACTTAGAAATAATTTTGTGATAAGAAATTTTTAAAAAAAACTTCCCCAATGAAATGTGTAACCTCGAAATTAAAATCAAGTCTAAATAATACTTGTGGAAAAAGTAAAAATAATAATAATCATCATTAAACATGTGATGGAAGGGGGGAAAGAAACTTGATTAAATCATTAAAATCAAATTGTGAGGATTATAGAGAATTTACAAGAAATGAAGTTATTTTATTTCCTTGCTAATTTAAATTTATTAATTCACAAAAAGAAAAGGGAAAAGGTAATTTTCTACACTTTCCATTTTGAGTTTTTAACTAAAAAGGGAAAGGGAAATTTAAAAGAATTAAGGAAACTAGGAAAAAACGAGAAACATAAAGAGAAAGGAAACATGAAAGAAAGAAAAATAGCAGTAAAGGTATCTAGCATTTAAGAACTTTTCTAAATCAACTCAACTAGTAAATTAGTGAGTGGGAAAGTCATTAAAACTTGTTAGAGAATTTGGGGACACCTAGGGCGATTCTAGGAATGCTCTTAGATGGAGTAAGAGAAATAGATAATTAATTAATTAAAGAAATTAGTTTATGGTGCAATGAAGGGGATGGGTGATACATGTGGGAGGATTTTTTATGAATTACATTATTGAGTATTAGAGTGCAAATGGGATTTTAGGAAAGTAAATGACCTAGAAACTCTATATAAAGGAGGAGAAGGATGATAGATCTCTTGGATATGCATAGCATTCTGTTACAAATTTTGGGCTTTTCTTGACTTAGCTTGTGGGGAGTTGAGTTTCTACAACTTCGGTGAGAGTAGTAGCTCACGACCTTGTGGCCAGCGAGTTGGGAGATAGTTGATCTCTGGTTCAATGTGCATGGCCCCTTTACAGTTCAAAGGGCTAAGGTGGAAGAAAAGTACTCCTAAGCGTTAATTTGGTGGTACTGATGAAGTCTCATGCAATTAAATAGTGAGAGAAACAGGCGCATGGGACAATGACTCAAAGTGGATGACTTGAGCTATGGTACGCTTATTTTATTCCTCTGAGGAATGATTATTATTAAACTTTATTCCTTTAGTGCAGCCATTTTATTTGGGTAGAAATGCTTGACTTTATTCCCTTGGCTTTCGATCCCTGACTGTTCTGAGTGTCTTATGGTTTTATTTATTTGTGATGAGTTTATTGCTTCTTCTTCTCCTTAGTCCCTAGCTCCTTCCCGGTCCATTAGCGAGCATCGACCAAGATTAGGATCGTGATAAATCACTTGAGTGTTAATAGACCTATAGATCAAAGCATCACAAGCACTATGTGTGGATGATGAATGAGATGTTGGCTAACCCTCTAACCCTACATTGTTCACAGTTGGGTGTTTGACTTGCACAGTTTAGATGGATTACCTCAGCGTTGTTTATCCCTTCCCTCGATAATGGTTGCCAAGTCCTCTAGGTTGATGCATTTCCCAAAAAAGTAACTATGTGTTTTAATACCCTTCTTGAAAATTTATGTTTGCGTTTTGATATTGGTATGACAATGAATTTATGCTTTTAATAGCTTGTGACTATACGGTATGATTGCATTTTTAATATTGGAATGGCAGTGATTTTATGCTTTAATGCTTGGCAGAGCCTTTATGCAGTAAACATGTTTTAATATTGGAATGGCAGTAATTTATTCTTTTTAATGACAATGAAACTATACCTGGTATGCTTGTGTTTTAATATTGGAATGGAAGTGATTTTATTCTTTAATGGAAGCGAAACTATACATTGTATTCTTGCATTTTTAATATTGGAATGAGAGTGGATTTACTCTTTTAATGGCAATGAATCCAAACCGTGAATGCCTATGTTCTTTTTTTACCTTGAAGAACAACGAATCTTCTTGTGTCTACGAACTTGTTTATGACTGTGTTTGTGAATGGTAGACAATGTTTTCGTTTTAAGTGGAGGATAAAATACGACAACGTTGGTCGGACTTTTACTTAGCCTTCAATCCATTTATATGGGCATCTTACCCATCGTCCAACTTGCTTCTTTTGGCATTATAGCACGGCAATGTTTATTTACCCAACAACTTATTTATTTACCCTGTGGTTTCACGAATTTTTATGACAACGTCGAGTTTTTTTACCTGCACTTTTCTAAGTGTGTCTGCGTTGGATTAACAAAGTTTGTGCTTCCTTTATTGACCAGGTACCAGTTTTACAATCAGTTTACCTCAACAACTTAGGTGGTCATAGTTGTGATGTCACCGTTACCATGACCACCATCCTCTAGATCCCAAGCTTTAGCAATTTCATTTAACTCTTGTTTAACTTCGATTTTACAATTTGATATTCCATTGTTAAGACTGCAACCGTGGCTAGTTAAGACTGTGTTTTTACCTTCCCCGTGATTTTTCTAGGATCTTTGCTTTCTTCATTGAGAAAACAATGTTTATTTTCCCCACGGTTCTGCCTCACTCTGTTTTTTTCTTTATCTCTGACATTTACGACTGTGTAGCCCTGCGTTAATATGATTTTTTCTTTATGTAGGTGTCAATATGATTTCTATTTACATGCCTGCGTTTTTCGATTTCACATGGTTGCATGTTGGCTGCGATTTACCTTGTTGAGTGTGTGCTTGTGGTTTGGCTATGATTTTATATGGTAGCTTGTTATGCCCAGTCCCCATATTGGCCATGGCCGTAATGTAAGCAAGTTATTTCTATTTGTTGTGTAGAGAATTCTTGAATATCTCACTATAACGTAACTACCACCGATAGTAAATTTTGGCAGTAAATCTGGATGGGGATGCCAACGTTGACAGTACCCTTAAATATTTGACAGTGCTTTATGTGTTATGATTAAAATAGTAATCCTAACAATAATTGCGTACAAGATTGTTAATAGACTGCGATGTTGAATTTTAGGTACCTTCCATTTCACCTATCCAACAACCTGAAAAATAGCCCTCTTTAATGGCATTGTCATTTCTCAACAGTTTCCTTTATTGTTAATATATAGCTTGTCATTTTTAGTATGGTTAATATAGCTAGATGATGGCATGTTGTGTTTTAATTTGTTAATAGTCTCTTCTAAGCTTGTAGCATTCTATATTAATATTAATGTTGTTATTTATTAATTGCTAGTTAGATTGAAATTTTGGATTAATTTAGAATTGCCAATTAGATTTAATTAATGATTATTATACCATTGACCGTTGATTACTATTATGAGGCATTATGGATGATTATATGATATTTTATTTTATTGGCTTAGGTAGTGCTATTATTTCGGTTCTCACCACAGGTATGCGGGGATTTTGGACCTCGATGTTGCATAGGCATCGATGGAACCCTTTTGACTCTGGATCGAGTCAGGGGGTAGACTATTGGGAGTTTAGTTATTTGTATATATGACATATGTGCATCCGATTAGATGTTATGATTATGGATTTTATTCTTACATGATTCATTGATGATGCGAGCTGATGATAGCAAGCATTGACTAGACTCACATGTGGAGTAGAGGTCTCATGATAACAAAGACGTTAGGAAAGTGTGACCATGACTACAACCTACTAGCACCAATCACAGCTCGAGACTATAGGTTAATGAATTACCTGGATTCGAAGACCTGATCTACATGAGGGAACACTGCGAAAATCACTGAGGATGATTCTAAGGGTTGTGTAATAAGGTAGGGTCCTTGTTCCTTAGAGGCTCTTTGTCTCCCACAAGGTCACCTGACTTATTATTGACTCCAAGGGTTTTTTTGTTGTCTACCAAGTCAGTCAAGGGCAAGTGGCACCCTTGGAGAACAAAGATTCATCTTGAAGGGCACGTCGCAAAAAATGGAAATAGTAAAAGTGGAACCCTTGGATCCAGTCGTCTTGAAGGAATGTCGGCATAAAAATAGAAATAAATGAGTGGCACCCTTGGAGCATGTCTAAATCTGAAGGGAACTTCATGCAAGGGAAACAAAGGAGGTGGAAGTAGTACCAGCAGAGGAGCAATTGTGTCCGGAAGGGGCATATTCTGTACATTAACTAATGAGAGATTAATAAACCTAGATGGCCTTAGAGAGCGAATTTTGTGATAAGAAAGTTTTAAAACAAATTCCCTAATAAAATTTCGCCTAGCCTCGAAAATTAAAATCGAGGTCTAAAATAATGCTGTGGAAAAATAAAATAATAATAATCGTCAGTGGCTTGTGTGGAAGAGGGAAAGAAACTTGATTAAATTGTAAAATCAAATTATTGAGGGATTTAAAATTTAAAAGGGAAATAAAATTGTTTATTACATATTCTAATTAAATTTATTAATTAAAAGAAAAGGGAAAATTAATTTTCTACACTTACCATTTTGAGTTTTAACTAAAATGGAAGAGGAAATTTAAAAGAAATTAGGAAACTAGAAAAATGGAGAGTATAAGAAAGGGAAACATAAGGAAGAGAAGACCAACTTAAGTGAGTATCTAGCATTTAAAGAACTCTAAGGGTGGGAAATCAGCTAGTGAATTAGTAAGAGGGTAAGTCATTAAAATCTGTAAGAGAATATGGGGACACATAGGAGCAATTCTAGGAATGCTTTTAGGTGAGTGAAATAGGAGTAATTAATTAAATTAAAGTGTTTATGGTGCAATGAAGGGGTTGGATGACACATCTATGCAGGAGGATTTTTATAGATTAAATTATTAAACACATTAAATTAAGTGGGATTTTGGGAAAGTAAATGACTAGGAAACTCTATATAAAGGAGGGAGGAGAAGGATGATGGATCTCTTGACTATGCATAACGTTAAATGCTTGAAATTTTAGACTTGATTGAGAAGCTTGGCTTGTGGGAGTTGGGATTACCATCTTAATAGTGAGGAGTGGTAGCTCGGCCTTGTGAAAGTAGGAGCCTGGAGAATGATCTCATTCAGTGTGCACTAAGCCTTCGCATTTCAGGGGCTAAGAGGGAAGAAAATTACCCCTAGCGTGGATGGGAAGTACCAATGAAGTCTCATTGATTGACAAGTGGGAGAGGCATGGAGCGCGTGGGACCTTGACTTCGGGAATGGGTGACTTGGGCTACGATACTCTTACTTTTATTCTACATAGTATATTATTATTATACTTTACGCCTTTAATTTTGTACTTTTATTTTTGTAAAGGAAATGTTGACTTGATTGCATTGGCTTTCGATCCCTGACTGTTGTGAGTGTCCTATGGTTTATTGATTTTTGATGACTTTGCACTTTTTATTTTCCTTAAGTCTAGCTCCTCATTCCATGCATGAGCACTTGTGAGAGACAGATGTTAGTCATCCCTTGATGTTAATAGACCTAAAGATCCGACACCTTGCTTTTAAATGTGGATGTTGAGCGAAGGATGTTTTTGCCTAGCCGTGTAACCCTATTGATTGTTCCTGATTGAGTGTTTGACTTGTGCCTAGTTGTGATGGATTACCTCCGTGATTGTTTATCCCTTCCCTCAGTGAGGCAGATTTATGATCCTTTAGATTCAGTGTATCCCACAGCAAAAGCAACTGCAATGTTTTAATACCCTTTAACCGACAATTTATGTTTCGTTTGATATTACTGACGTAAAATTTATATTTTTAATGGCGATGAAACTATACAGTATAACCGTTTTAATATTGGAATAGCCAGTGATTTATGCTTTTAATGTGATGAAACTATCGTGAAGTATGCTTTCATTTTAATATTGGAATGAATGATTGATTTGCTCTTTTAATGAAGTATGAAACTATACGGTATGCTTTAGCGTTTTAATATTGGAGATAACCAATGATTTTATGATTTATTAAGAATGAAACTATACGTTGTATGAGATTCGTTCTTAATATTTGAATGAGTGGATTCGCTTTTAATGGCGGGGAAATCAAGCCTTAATTCTACATTTTTTTACCTTGAAGAACAATGGATCTAGTTATGTCTATGAACTTGTTTATGACTGCATTTGTGAATGGTAGACAATGTTTTCGTTTTAAGTACAGGATAGAATACGACAGCGTTGGTTGGACTTTTACTTAGCCTTCAATTTATTTATCTGGGTGTCTTACCCATCATCCAACTCGGTTCTTCTTAGCCTTATAGCACGAAATTTTTTATTTACACAACCACTTCTTTATTTACCCTATGGTTTCACGGATTTTTATGACAACGTTAATTTTTTTACCTGCACTTTTCTGAGTGTGCCAGCATTGGATTAATGAAGTCTGTGCTCCCTTTATTGATCAGGCAATGATTTTACAATCAATTTACCTTAGCGACTTAGGTGGTCATAGCTACGATGTCATTGTTTTACCGTGACCACCATCCTCCAGATCCATAGATTTAGAAATTTCGTTTATCTCTTGTATAACTGGGTTTACAATCGATATTCCATTATTAAAGTACAGCGTGGGCTAGTTAGTATTGTTTTACCCCTTCCCGTGATTTTCGGGATCTCTTGCCTTTCCTTCATTGAGAAAACAATGTTTTACTTTCCCATGGTTACGCCTCCTCCATTTTTATCTCTGAGATTTATGACTGTGTATACCTGCATTAATATGATTTTTTGTTTATGTCGGCATCAAGACGATTTCTATTTACATGCCTACGTTTTTCGATTTCACATGGTTGCATGTTGGATGTGATTTACCTGGCTGAGTGTGTTCTTGTGGTTTGGATGTGATTTTATATGGTTGTTTGTTATGCCCAGTCCCCATATTGGCAATGGTTGTAATGTAAGAAAGTTATTGCTATATGTTGTGTAATGACTTCTTGAAGATATCACCATAATGTAACTACCACCGACAGTAAATTTTGGCAGTAAATCTGGATGGGGATGCCAGTGTTGACAATACCCTTAAATATTTGACATCCCTTTATGTGTTATGTTTAAAATAGTCAACCTTGTTAAATTTTTAATTAAAATGATACCAAGGCAAGTGTTTCTCTTCCTAAGAAGCAAGGAGAAATTGCGAATGTAGATCTTGATCAAATTAATTTGTGAGATATGGAATTAAAGATAACTTTATGATTAAAGTGGGGTGAGTGAAGAGACACCAAAATCTCATCCACCCATCGATCCTAATCTCATGATTAGATTAGAAACTCCTCACCTTCCCTCATGAGGTTGATTAAAGAAAATGGGCGCACCCATTCTTAGAGCAAGGAAGAAGTGGAAGAAATCTTGCTCTTGGCATCTCACCAAAAAACCTCTTGGTGAGATGCCAAGAGTAAGAAGTTGACATTCTTGTTGAAGAACAAGAAGAGAAGACAAAGAAATTCAGTGAAGAAAAGAGACAACAAAAGTACAATTCTGGGAGTATTGGCATGCATTTCAAGGTTGCCAAATAACATTCAGTGGGACACAAATTGAGTCTTAGCAGATTTTTACGAATTTATTGTGATCAGAGTACAACGATAATTGTTGTACAGGTTATGCCAATTCACAATTTGATTGAGGAGAAAAGCTACAGTAATGTCCAGATAAGTTTTTGTAAATATATGAAGATGAATATCTTGTAAAAGAAATTTCTCAAGCTCGCAAATAATACAAATCCACCTCTCTCATTGGTTTTCCCCTTGTGGAGTTTTCCAGGGTCGAGATGGGCGAATATCTTTGTGTCTATATTTTAAGAGTTTTGCATATTGCTAATATTTTATTTCTCCGTTGAAAACTATGTTCATAATCCTCATATTCGGTTCACAGAATTTGACATATTAAGTTTTTTTTATATGTTGAAACACAATGATCTTTGAGTCTTATCTTTGGAAACATCGTTGTGAGAATTGAATGTTGAAACACGATCTTTGTAGCGGATGTTGAGCAGTCTTTGCGTAACTTGATCTTTGAAACAAGTCTTTGAAGTCATATCTTTGAAACACCAGCAATTATATCTTCCCAGAAACACATGGATTTGTAACATATCTTTGAGAAATAGTGCTAAAAATGAGTTTGGCATTTAAATTTGAATAAAAACTGGTAGAGGGGCTAATTTCTGCGTCGAAAACGATGTTCATAATCCTCATGTTTCAGTTCTAAAATTTATTTTCTGTTAAGTTTTTTTAGATGCTGAAACACCGCTGTGAGTATATGCTGAAACACCAGGTTGTAGCATATGTTGAAACATAGTGCTGAGTCTTATGCTGAAACACCGCTGTGAGCAGATGCTGAAACACCAGGCTGTAGCATATGCTAAAACATAGTGCTGAGTCTTATGTTGAAACACCACTGTGAGCAGATGCTGAAACACCAGGCTGTAGCATATGCTGAAACATAGTGTTGAGTCTTATGCTGAAACACCACTGTGAGCAGATGCTGAAACACCAGGCTGTAACATATGCTGAAACAGTGCTGAAACTGAGTTTGGCATTTAAATTTGACTAAAAAATCAGCGAGACTGAAACTGGGTTGGGATTTTGAAAAATTAACATGGTATCAGAGCTGAGTTGAAGAGAGGCAGAAATTTTAGTAGACAGAAAGTAGAGACAACAGTCACTTCACAGGGCAAATTTTTTTTTTTGAATTTGTGATTTTCAGCAGAAAGAGGGTCATGGCTACTGGTTTGAGGGTTGAAGACAGACTTGATGGTGCAACAAATTTTGGTGCTTGGAAGGAGAGGATGATCTTGATTTTGCAAGAAAACGAGTTGTGGGACATTGTGGAGAATACCACTACTCATCCTGTTGTGGTACCTACTGATGCTACTCTTCTTGCAGCCTATAATAAGAAGAGTATCAAGGCTAAGAGATCTATTCTTGATGCCATCAAGGATCATTTGATTCCTCACGTGACGGGGAAGACACATGCCTATGAGATGTGGGAGTCTTTGACTAAATTGTACTAGAGTACAAATGAGAACCGGAAGATGGTTTTGAGGGAAAAACTAAAGAGCATTAAAATGACCAAGGCTGAAAATGTGGTCACATACCTTACTAGATTGACTCAGGTGAGGGATGAGCTTGGAGCTGTGGGGGAAGCCATAATTGACAGTGATCTTGTGAGAACAACATTGAATGGTGTTTCCAAACAATGGGCTATTTTTGTGGAGGGCATTGTTGCTAGGGAGAAGCTTCCCGGTTGGGAACGTCTTTGGGATGACTTTGTTCAGGAGGAGACCCGGAGAGGTTATGTGCATGGCAGTTCATCTACAGGTCATGAGGAGGAGAATGTGGCTCTTGCTACCACTGGCAAGAAGAAATTCAGAAAGGGTCCAAAGGGAGGACAGAAGCCCAAGGGTGAAGGGAAGAAAGATATGAGAAAAGTCAAGTGCTTTGCTTGCCATAAGTTTGGGAACTATGCAGGACAATGTCCAAACAAGAAAAAGAAACAAACAACAACTTCAGCAGAAGTGGAAGAGTTTTCCACCAAGTTTGACAAGGAATTTTCCTTGATTGCGTGTCTATCATCGAGGACCACTACTCCCGATACTTGGTATATTGACAGTGGTGCCTCTCGCCATATGAC
>SNQJ01S0015341.1:81338-92537 GCA_010110895.2 Picea sitchensis
TCGGCAATTTCTCCCCTTAAGCGCCTAGGGAAGAGAAACACTTGCCTTGGTACTTCATTTTAATTAAAAATTTAACAAGGTTGACTATTTTAAACATAACACATAAAGGGCTGTCAAATATTTAAGGGTATTGTCAACGCTGACATCCCCATCCAGATTCACTACCAAAATTTATTGTCAGTGGTAGTTACATTATGGTGAGATCTTCAAGAAGTCATTACACAACATATAGCAATAACTTTCTTACATTACAACCATTGCCAATATGGGGACTGGGCATAACAAGAAGCCATATAAAATTGCAACCAAACTGCAAGCACACACTCAGCCAGGTAAATCGCAACCAACACGTAGCCATGTGAAATAAAAAAAACGTAGGCATGTAAATAGAAATCGTCTTGATGCCGACATAAACAAAAAATCATATTAATGCAGGTATACACAGTCATAAATCTCAGAGATAAAAAAAAATGGAGTGAGGCAGAACCGTGGGGAAAGTAAACATTGTTTTCTCAATGAAGAAAGCAGAGATCCTGGAAAAATCACGGGGAAGGTAAAAACACAGTCTTAACTAGCCACGGTTGCAGTCTTAACAATGGAATATCGGATTGTAAAATTGAAGTTATACAAGAGATAAACGAAATTTCTAAATCTATGGATCTGGAGGATGGTGGTCACGGTAAAACAATGACATCGTAGCTATGACCACCTAAGTCGCTAAGGTAAATTGATTGTAAAATCATTGCCTGATCAATAAAGGGAGCACAGACTTCATTAATCCAATGCTGGCACACTCAGAAAAGTGCAGGTAAAAAAATTAACGTTGTCATAAAAATCCGTGAAACCATAGGGTAAATAAAGAAGTGGTTGTGTAAATAAAAAATTTCGTGCTATAAGGCTAAGAAGAACCGAGTTGGATGATGGGTAAGACACCCAGATAAATAAATTGAAGGCTAAGTAAAAGTCCAACCAACGTTGTCGTATTCTATCCTGTACTTAAAACGAAAACATTGTCTACCATTCACAAATGCAGTCATAAACAAGTTCATAGACATAACTAGATCCATTGTTCTTCAAGGTAAAAAATAATGTAGAAATTCAAGGTTTGGATTTCCTGCCATTAAAAGCGTAAATCCACTCTCATTCAAATATTAAGAACGCAATCATACAATGTATAGTTTCGCTTCCATTAAATCATAAAATCATTGTCATTCCAATATTAAAACGCAAGCATACCAGGTATAGTTTCGCTACCATTAAAAGCATAAATCACTGTCATTCCAATATTAAAATGAAAGCATACCACGTATAGTTTCACTGCCATTAAAAGCATAAATCACTGTCATTCCAATATTAAAACGCAAGCATACCAGGTATAGTTTCACTGCCATTAAAAACATAAATTCATTGTCATAGCAATATCAAAACGCAAACATAAATTGTCAAGAAGGGTATTAAAACACAGAGTTGCTTTGCCAGGATATGCATCAACGCAAAGGATCATAAACGGTTCACTGAGGGAAGGGATAAACAATCACGGAGGTAATCCATCACAACTAGGCACAAGTCAAACACTCAATCAGGAACAATCAATAGGGTTACACGGCTAGGCAAAAACATCCTTCGCTCATCATCCACACACAGAAAAGCAAGGTGTTTGGATCTTTAGGTCTATTAACACTGAAGTGATGACCGTCGATCTGTCTCCTGGCCAAGTGCTCATGCATGGAATGATGAGCTAGGGACGAAGGAAAATAAAAAGTGCAAAGTCATCAAAAATCAATAAAACCATAGGACACTCACAACAGTCAGGGATCGAAAGCCAATGCAATCAAGTCAACATTTCCTTTACAAAAATAAAAGTACAAAATTAAAGGCGTAAAGTATAATAATAATATACTATGTAGAATAAAAGTAAGCGTATCGTATCCCAAGTCACCCATTCTGAGTCGTTGTCCCACGCGCTCCATGCCTCTCCCACTTGTCAATCAATGAGACTTCATTGGTACCTCCCATCCAATGCAAAGGGTACTCTTCTTCCCCCTTAGCCCCCTGAGCTGCAAAGGGGCCATGCACACTGAACCAGAGATCATCTAGCTCCCAGCTCGCCTCACAAGGCCGAGCTACCACTCCTCACTAAGATGGTAATCCCAACTCCCACAAGCTAAGTCAATCAAGTCTAAAATTCTGCAGTTTAACGTTATGCATAGCCGAAGAGATCCATCATCCTTCTCCTCCCTCCTTTATATAGAGTTTCTAGGTCATTTACTTTCCCAAAATCCCATTTAATTTAATGTTCAATAATTTAATTCATAAAAATCCTCCCCGTACATGTGTCACCCAACCCCTTCATTGCACCATAAATTAATTTCTTTAATTAATTAATTACTCCTATTTCCCTCACCCACCTAAAAGCATTCCTAGAATTGCTCCTAAGTGTCCCCATATTCCCTTACACAGTTTAATGACTTACCCCCTTACTAATTCACTAGTTGATTTCAATTTAGAAAGTTCTTAAATGCTAGATACCTTACGAAGTTGGTCTTTCTTCTTTTTCCTTATGTTTCCCTTTCTCTTTATGTCTCCCATTTTTTTCTAGTTTCCTAATTCTTTTAAATTTCCTCTTTCCATTTTTAGTTAAAACTCAAATGGTAAGTGTAGAAAATTACCTTTTTCCCTTTTTCTTTTTAATTAATAAATTTTAATTAGCAAGTGAAATAAAACAATCATTTCCCTTTTAAATTTTAAATCCCTCAATAATTTGATTTTAATAATTTAATCAAGTTTCTTTCCCCTCTTCCGTCACAAGTTTAATGATGATTATTATTATTTTTATTTTTTCCACAAGTATTATTTTAGACCTCGATTTTAATTTTTGAGGCTAGGCGACATTTTATTAGAGAATTTGTTTTTAAAACTTTCTTATCACAAAATTCGTTCTAAGGCCATCTAGGTTTATTAACTTATTAGTTAACAGCGCAACATGCCCCTTCTGGACACACTAGGTTCTCCAAGGGTACCACTCACCTCCTTTTGTTTCCCTTGCATGAAGTTCCCTTCAGGACGCATTACATGCTCCAAGGGTGCCACTCGCCTATTTCCATTTTTTTTGCGCGACATTCCCTTCAAGACGCACTCCGTGATCCAAGGGTTCCACTTGCTTATTTCCATTTTTCTTGTGCAACGTGCCCCTCAAGACGCACTTTGTTCTCCAAGGGTGCCACTTGCCTCTTGACTGACTTGGTAGAAATAAAAAACCCCTGGAGTCAATACTCTGCCAGGTGATCTTGTGGGAGACTAAGGGCCTCTAAGGAATAAGGCCCCTACCTTATTGCACACCCCTTAGAATCATCGTGAGGGACTTTCGCAGTCTTCCCTCATGGCATCGTGGGTCTTCTCGAACTAGGTAATCATTAACCTATAGTTCGAGCCAGGACGGGGGTGCTAGTAGGTTGTGGCAGGGCTGTTGTCAACACCTCTCCCTCAACGTCTTTGGTTATCATGTGTGACCCCTCTACTCCACATGTGAGTCTAGTCAACAAGCTATCATCAGCCTGCATCATCAATGAATCATGTAAGAATAAAATCCATAATCATAACATCTAATCAGATGCACAAATGTTATATATATACAACAATCAAACCCCAATAGTCCACTCCCTGACTCGATCCGGAGTCCAAGGGTTTCATCGATGCCTCAACATCCTCAAGTTCCAAATCCTGCACACTTAGAAGAACCGAGTCAATAACACCTATCTAAGTCAATACAAAAAAATAACATATAATCACATCCATCATGCCTCATAATCATAATCAACGACCAATAGTATAATAATCTAGATCACTTGCAAGCAAGTGCTCTCAAAGAATAAGTTTTCTCAGTGCGTGAAAGAGCAGGATGTTAGATACACCCCCTCTTGGTCTAAACTTCGTCCCAAANGTAATCAACGGTCAATGGTATAATAATCATTAATTACAATCTAATTGGGCAATTCTAAATTAATCCAAAATTTCAATCTAACTAGCAATTAACATTAAATAACAACATTAACAATATTAATATAGAATGCTACAGTTAGAACACTTATTAACAAATTAAAACACAACATGCCATCATCTAGCTATATTAACCGTACTAAAAATGACAAGCTGTCTATTAACAATAAAGGAAACTGTTGAGAAATGACAATGCCATTAAAGAGGGCTATTTTTCAGGTTGTTGGATAGGTGAAATGGAAGGTACCTAAAATTCAACATCGCAGTCTATTAACAATCTTGTACGCAATTATTGTTAGGATTACTATTTTAATCATAACACATAAAGCACTGTCAAATATTTAAGGGTACTGTCAACGTTGGCATCCCCATCCAGATTTACTGCCAAAATTTACTATCGGTGGTAGTTACGTTATAGTGAGATATTCAAGAATTCTCTACACAACAAATAGAAATAACTTGCTTACATTACGGCCATGGCCAATATGGGGACTGGGCATAACAAGCTACCATATAAAATCATAGCCAAACCACAAGCACACACTCAACAAGGTAAATCGCAGCCAACATGCAACCATGTGAAATCGAAAAACGCAGGCATGTAAATAGAAATCATATTGACACCTACATAAAGAAAAAATCATATTAACGCAGGGCTACACAGTCGTAAATGTCAGAGATAAAGAAAAAAACAGAGTGAGGCAGAACCGTGGGGAAAATAAACATTGTTTTCTCAATGAAGAAAGCAAAGATCCTAGAAAAATCACGGGGAAGGTAAAAACATAGTCTTAACCAACCATGGTTGCAATCTTAGCAATGGCATATCGGATTGTAAAATCGAAGTTATACAAGAGATAAATGAAATTACTAAAGCTTGGGATCTAGAGGATGGTGGTCAGGATAACGGTGACATCACAACTATGACCACCTAAGTCGCTGAGGTAAACTGATTGTAAAACTGCTACCTGGTCAATAAAGGAAGCACAAACTTTGTTAATCCAACGCAGACACACTTAGAAAAGTGCAGGTAAAAAAACTCGACGTTGTCATAAAAATTCGTGAAACCACAGGGTAAATAAATAAGTTGTTGGGTAAATAAACATTGCCGTGCTATAATGCCAAAAGAAGCAAGTTGGACGATGGGTAAGATGCCCATATAAATGGATTGAAGGCTAAGTAAAAGTCCGACCAACGTTGTCGTATTTTATCCTCCACTTAAAACGAAAACATTGTCTACCATTCACAAACACAGTCATAAACAAGTTCGTAGACACAAGAAGATTCGTTGTTCTTCAAGGTAAAAAAAGAACATAGGCATTCACGGTTTGGATTCATTGCCATTAAAAGAGTAAATCCACTCTCATTCCAATATTAAAAATGCAAGAATACAATGTATAGTTTCGCTTCCATTAAAGAATAAAATCACTTCCATTCCAATATTAAAACACAAGCATACCAGGTATAGTTTCATTGTCATTAAAAGAATAAATCACTGTCATTCCAATATTAAAACATAAGCTTACCAGGTATAGTTTCGCTGCCATTAAATTCATAAATCACTGTCATTCCAATATTAAAATGCAATCATACCAGGTATAGTTTCGCTGCCATTAAAAGCATAAATTCATTGTCATACCAATATCAAAACGCAAACATAAATTTTCAAGAAGGGTATTAAAACACATAGTTACTTTTTTGGGAAATGCATCAACCTAGAGGATCATAAACGGTTTGCTGAGGGAAGGGATAAACAATCGCGGAGGTAATCCATCGCAACCAGGTGCAAGTCAAACACTCAACCAGGAACAATAAATAGGGTTAGAGGGTTGGGAATAAACATCCTTCATTCATCATCCACACACATAAAAGTAGGGCGTTTGGATCTATAGGTCTATTAACACCGAAGTGACGATCGTCGATCCGAATCTTGGTCGGATGCTCAAGCATGGACTGATGAGCTAGGGACGAAGGAGAAGAAGAAGCACAAACTCATCACAAATAAATAAAACCATAAGACACTCAGAACAGTCAGGGATCGAAAGCCAAGGGAATTAAGTCAACATTTCCTTTACCCAAATAAAAATACAGAATTAAAGGAATAAAGTTTAATAATAATTTACTCTGTAGAATAAAATAAGCGTACCATAGCTCAAGTCATCCACTTTGAGTCATTGTCCCATGCGCTCTGTGTTTCTCTCGCTTGCCGACCGATGAGACTTCACCGGTACCACCCAGCCAACGCTAGGAGTACTCTTCTTCCACCTTAGCCCCTTGAACTGCAAAGGGGCCATGCACATTGAACCAGAGATCAACTATCTCCCAACTCGCGTCACAAGGTCGAGCTACCACTCCTCACCGAGTTGGGAAACCCAACCCCCACAAGCTAAGTCAGTAAAGTCTAAAATTTTGCATTGTAACGTTATGCATATCTGAAGAGATTCATCATCCTTCTCCTCCCTCCTTTATATAGAGTTTCTAGGTCATTTACTTTCCTAAAATCCCATTTAATTTAATACTCAATAATGTAATTCATAAAAATCCTCCCCGTACATGTATCACCCATCCCCTTCATTGCACCATAAATTAATTTCTTTAATTAATTAATTACTCCTATTTCCCTTACCCACCTAAGAGCATTCCTAGAATCGCTCCTAGGTGTCCCCATATTCCCTTATGCATTTTAATGACTTACCCCCTTACTAATTCACTAGGTTAGTTCAATTTAGAAAGTTCTTAAATGCTAGATACCTTACTAAGTTATTTTTTCTTCTTTTTCCTTATGTTTCCCTTTCTCTTTATGTTTCCTGTTTTTTCCTAGTTTCCTAATTCTTTTAAATTTCCCCTTTCCCTTTTTAGTTAAAACTCAAATGGAAAGTGTAGAAAATTACCTTTTTCCCTTTTTCTTTTTAATTAATAAATTTAAATTAGCAAGTGAAATAAAACAATCATTTCCCTTTTAAATTTTAAATCCCTCAATAATTTGATTTTAATGATTTAATCAAGTTTCTTTCCCCCCTTCCATCACATGTTTAATGATGATTATTATTATTTTTATTTTTTCCACAAGTATTACTTTAGACTTGGATTTTAATTTTCGAGGTTGGGCGACATTTTATTAGTGAATTTGTTTTTAAAAATTTCTTATCACAAAATTCATTCTAAGGCCATCTAGGTTTATTAACTTATTAGTTAACAATGTGACGTGCCCCTTCAAAGCACACTAGGTTCTCCAAGGGTGCCACTCGCCTCCTTCTGTTTCCCTTGCATGACATTCCCTTCAGGATGGACTACGTGCTCCAAGGGTGCCACTCGCCTATTTCCATTTTTCTTGCACGAAGTGACCTTTAGGATGCACTCCATGATCCAAGGGTGCCACTCACCTATTTCTATTTTTCTTGTGTGACATGCCCTTCAGGATGCACTCTGTGCTCCAAGGGTGCCACTCGCTTCTTGACTGACTTGGTAGACAAAAAAACCCTGGAGTCAATACTCCACCAAGTGATCTTGTGGGAGACTAAGGGCCTCTAAGGAATAAGGCCCTTGCCTTATTGTGCGCCCCTTAGAATCATCGTGAGAGATTGTCCAAGTATTCCCTCATGACATAGTGGGTATTCTCGAAATTGGTAATCATTAATCTATAGTTCAAGCCACAACGGGAGTGCTAGTAGATTATGGCAAGGTTGTTGTCCACACCTCTCCCTAAACACTTCTGGTTATCATGCGTGACCCCTCTAATCCACTTGTGAGTCTGGTCGAAAAGCTATCGTCAGCCTACATCATCAACGAATCATGTAAGAATAAAATCCATAATCATAACATCTAATTAGATGCACAAATGTCATATATATACAACAATCAAACCCCAATAGTCCACTCCTTGACTCGATCCAGAGTCTAAGGGTTTCATCGATGCCTCAGCATCCTCGAGGTCCAAATCCTACACACTCAGGAGAACCGATTCAATAGCACATGTCTAAGTCAATACAGTAAAATAACATATAATCACATCCATAACGCCTCATAATAGTAATCAACAGTCATCAGTATAATAATCCATCTTACTTGCAAGCAAGTGTCCTCAAAGAATAAGTTCGCTCAGTGCGCGCAAGAGTGGGATGTTATAGAGATGAACATTTCAAGAAATGAATGCGACGGTTGGAATAGCTACCCAACTAGTGAAGGACTTGAGGCTATAACATTGTGTAGGGACATGACAAAGTTGGTTGAAACATGGGTGTAGCAGTAAGTTCATAGGAGTTCAACACTTAGAATTTTTTCAAATTTTGATTGAGGTTGCAACAAATGTTGAGGTTTCAATAATAGAAAAACTGAGAGTGATCGACATTGCAAGATAGTGGACAATTAGGAATTGCATATAGATTTTAGGAAGAAATATCCTTCCAATGTAGCATATATATTGGTCTCACACAACTTTGGGTAGAAAGTAGTGTGGTTGGTTTCACAGAGTTCTGGATGATTGTAGTGTGAGTTGGAAACTTTGGGTTTCCACTTTTCAAGGAGACTTTTGGTTTACATTTCGTAGGGAAACATGGGGTTTCCATTTCATAGGGAAACTTGGGGTTTCCATTTCATTGGGAAACTTTGGGTTTCTAGTAGGCTTAGTTGTGATTAGGGCATGAGTTTTGGTGGAGACTTGGAGAAAAACTATTTTGTGTGTGTTAATGGGATGTAAATGAATGTTGGTGTCATATGATGTAAGGCCATCGATGAGGACACACACAACTCTTCCCCATCAACATAGTTGAATATGAGACACAAATGTTGGGGTTACTGAGCTGACTTGAGAAAATGAGCACGCGTGCAGTTCGAAATTTCTGTGACACGTTGGATAAGTTGGACACATTCATGGAGGGGGGACTTAGCTAAGAGAATAAGGAGGTAATCCAAGAGTTATATGGATGAATTCTCCACACTTAGGGATCATGATGGGAGAACTTGGTTCCTTAAGGAACACATCACCATGGATCGCAACCAATGGGTGTGCTCACCTTGCGAATGTCTTGGACACATCATCCTTGGTAATTTTTGTGTGAATGAATCAAAGGGTGGGGAGATGAGGCCGACCTAGGAGAGAAGACAATTTGGGTATGACGAACCAAATAATCAACACGTTGGTTGGGCTCATTGTGCTTGAGTGAGGTCCACATTAGGGTGACCTTGTGAGTTGACTTAACCTCACCTAGGGGACATGACAGTTCAACATGAAGTGACGCGATGGTTCAATGAGGAGAGTTGCATATATATGGCATGAGTTAGGCAAGCCAAAAAAAAAAAAACTTGGGAAAGATCAACACCAATGTTTGAAATAAGATTTGGGAAAAGAGAGGCGATCTCCCACAAGGAGCCAAGTTTCTCCACATGGGAGGACTTTCACTACCATGAGGAGGATATTTGATCACAGATGATTTTAAGGATCGAAATTTATTTTAAAATGTAGAAACCTTGGCGAATCTTACTAATCCTTCATATGCCAACTATAAAATGTTTGGCAATATTTTTGTAAATATATTGAAATTTATAAGTATTTAATATAAATTGTATAAAATTTTGGCGAATTTTAAGTAAAAATAATTTTATCATATTGAATTTGGGAAAATCATTTTTAGAATAGCGAATATTTTTTGGGGAAAAACCTTGAAAAATTAGCCCATGAGAGTAATTTAGCCCCTGAAATCATCCTTGTCGTTGATAGAGTTGGAGTGAACTTTCTTTGGACTGATTCTGATAGGTAGAGTGACTTTGGAGTTTGGAAGTGTGTGTGATGGGGAAGATTATTAGGGTGAGGACATGAGAAGGAATGAATCATGATAGTATGAGGAGGATGTGAGACAACAGGGAGGCAAGTCAGCTGACTTGGAAAAAATTGCATCGTATGTATGAGACAAGTGCTCTATTCTTGTATAAATGCATTGTATTGTAAACTATTTTAACATCATGTATAATAAGAAGCTTTGGATGGTTGTTAGGAACCTCTGGTTCTGCTCAGCCATACTTGTGTCTCTTTCATGTGTATGTATGTTGTTTTTTCTTGATTCACATATTTGTATAAGTATGGAACTATTAAATGTATATGTTAAAGAACACATTTGTTTGTAATGAAGTGTGTATGGTTGGGTGGATGCTTTGGTGATAAGGAGTTAAGTGTTGAGTCTTGACTCACCAGGTATCTCAAGGTGTAGTTATGGTAGGACCTTGAGTGAAAAGTCATATCCTAGATGAAGTACTCTCGGTTTGGTTTAGCCATCAAGTAGGAAACATCACATTGCCACATGACCCTCAAGTTGCGGGTGGCTTGGGTGCGCCAAGTCATGTTGGATCCTCGGGAAAACTACGGGGGCATGGAACATAGGAATATAAAACACTTTTGTGTTCTTTCATAAATTATTTCGAGTCTCATCAAAATATGAGGCATTGGTTAAAAACATCCAACCCACTATTCCTAATGACAAAAAATAGTTGTAATTTTATTATTAACTAAAAATATTTTATATCTATTACTAGTGTATCTAGTATGTCAATATTATTATATTGACAAAAAATTATTTCCATATTTTTATATAAGAATGATGATGATAATTGTATTTATTTTGGAAATTAGTTAGTAACAAGAAAAGACGAATGATGTCTAAATGATGTGTTTTGATTTAGTTAATAATTTTACAACTTGTAAGTAACAATATTAATCAATATGTCACATTTATTATTTTCAAATATGAAAATTTATTTAATAAAGCATTTATTATATTCAATATGAATAGATTCTTATTGCATGCAATAAATAAAAGATCATTAATAAGAAAATCATTTCCAAGAAATCTAGACATTTTGTACAAGTACAAAAAAATACATACTTTGTATGCTCTAGTGTTGGAGAATTATTTGAACAATTCTTTAGTAATTTTTAAATTGGTTTGTACAGCATAAAAATGCTATTTTTTTTTCCATTTTTATTTGAGAAAACCAGATTTAAAATAGAGCAATTTGAAGTCAATTTAACGCAATATGATTATGAAATAATACCTAAAACTGATTATGTTCGTTTGGAAATGCACATGTATCTCTCAAACCTTCAAATAAAGTTATAGAGATATCTGAAAGTTCTTATGATACTAGTGATACAATGATTTTAGACAATTCAAAAGGAAAACATATTTGTATTAGTGAATATAACTATATAATTAC
>SNQJ01S0015342.1:31583-78487 GCA_010110895.2 Picea sitchensis
AGGCAAAGGGGGTCTGGAATCCAATATTTTCCGTAGAACTGAGTGCCCCTATCTAATCCGTCAAAACCTGCGCTCTCTATTCTGGACCCCCGCCCCCCCTTTGTTAAAGGTAGAACGACGAAGGGGGTTTGGAATGGAACCCTGGCCGCAGATCTAGGCACGCAGATTATGGCCACCCATATTTTCCCGCCGCTTAACGAAACACGTATTTTGCGACCCAACTTACGGTAAGAGGGTTCTTACCCCATTTCTTTTCATTTTTCCACCCAAAGCGGCCCATCTCTTAGGAAAACACCCCCTTTATAGGAATTGGTGATAACATCAGGCTCCATGGGGGATAGAGTCATCCCTGTGATGCTCTAAGGACTCATTTGCAGTTCCAGTGCCTTGTTGTTGGGCTATGGAGTCATTTATTAAGCCGAAAATAAACAGAAAAACAATATTTACAAAAAATAGAGGAGCCGTCTAAGGCTCAAACAAAACATTTCTTCAGGAAATGCCCATTTATTAGGCCGTTAAAAACTTCTTCACCCTCCAAATCCTGCAACCTGTATGTGTTATTTAAGAATACTTCAGATATTTTGAAGGGCCCAATCTAGAGGGCGTCAAACTTGTTGTGTTTTCCCCTATCCCGCCTGGGTGCATCCCACTTAAGCACCAAATCTCCCAGCTCGAATTCCTCCTTTTTGACCTTCCTGTTAAAGGCCTTCTTGATCTTATGTTGATGATTATGAGCTATGTCCATCACCTGCTCCCTGATCTGTTGTAGTTCCACCACTTGATGAATTGTTCTGACCATATGGTATGGCTCTCCTTTATGATCCTGAAAGAATTTCTCTACAGGTAAAGCAAGCTGAGTGGGAAAAACAAACTCCGTCGCATAAACAATTTGAAAAGGTGAGGTGCCCAAGGACTTCTTGGTCGTCACTCAATCGGCCCATAGAGTGAATTTGAGCTTTGAATCCTAGGCCCTCTTATTGTCTTCCAATAATCTTTTAATGAGCCTAATTAGGCTTTTATTGGAAGATTCTGCCGGTCCATTTCCTTGAGGATAATAGGGAGTGGAGTGAATTATTGAAATCTTGAACTGCTCACAAAACTTAACCAGAGGCTCAGACTTGAAAGAAGCAGCATTATCAGTGAAAATCCTGCTGGGATAGCCAAACCTGGCTATGATATCCTGCAGGAAGCTGATAATTACCTTGTGTGAAGCATTCCTGGTGGGGGAAGCTTCTATCCACTTGGTGAAATAATGTGTTGCAGTCAGGATCCACCTATTCTGGCCACTTGAAGGAGGATGAATTTCTCCAATGAAATCCAACCCCCACTGTTGAAAGGGTGTTGAAGCTACTACAGGCTTTAGTGGAAGAGATTTGAGTTGTTTCTTCCCTGAGAACCTTTGGCATTTGATGCAATCTCTAACTTCTCTACAGACATCAGTGAATAAGGTGGGCCAGTAGTACCTAGCCCTGATAATTTAATGAGCTGTGGTCTTCTAGAAATGATGACTTCCACAAAGGCCGCTATGGAAATCAAACATAACTTTCTGGGCTTCCTGTGGGTTCAGACACCTCAGAAACACCCCTAGAGGGTCTCTCTAGTACAAGGCTTGGTCAATAAGGCAATATCTGACCGCCTTTAGATTTAAATCTCTCGCCTTGATTTTTCCCATCCAATCAGGAGGCTTCAATTCCTGCAGATAGTACAAAATGTCTCTGTACCAAGTGCATTCTGCTAGTGTTAAGTCACCCTGAGAGCTTTGGCTGGATGACTCAGCTTGCTGACTTTCTAAGAAATAATTGATGAAGATAACCCCCAAGGCCTTGCAATTAGATTCAACCAGTAGCTTGGCTAAACCCTACCCTTTAACCAACTTGGTGGGCTTTATCTCCATGTCAAACTCAAGGATCTTGGCAATCCATTTACCTCTTCTCCCATCTATGTCAGGTTGTATAAGGATGTCTTTCACATAGGCTGAAGGAACGTATGCAATCACGCTTGAGTGCAAGACATAGACTCTGAAATCTTTGAGAGCTTTCACCAAGGCATAGGCCTGTTTCTCCATGATTTCATACCTGGTTTATGCATCTCTTAATGCCTTACTGAAGAAGGAAATGGGTTGTTGTCGCCCTTCCTCATTTTTCTGCAATAAGACCGCTACTACTGTATCAAAAGAAGCAAAAGAAAAAATTAGGAAATCCTTGGAATAATCAGGACTGATCAGCACAGGTGCCTCAGTCAATGCCGTTTTTATTTGGACAAAAGATTCCCTGGGTTCAACAGTCCATTTTACTTCATTTCCCTTTCTGAGCATGGCTGTGATGTGTTTCACCAACTCAACAAAATTTGAGATGAACCTCCTCAGAAAGTTAATCTTCCCTAAAAAAGCCTGAACTTCCTTTCTAGACCTGGGAAGTGACAGGGTCTGAATTGCCTCTACCCTGCTAGGATCAATTCTCACTCCCTCTGCTGATACTATATGGCCTAAAAGCTTCCCCTCCTTCATAGCAAACAAAGATTTCTTGGGATTTAAGGATAGGCCAAACCTCCGACACCTCAAGAAAACTTTCCTCAGGTGATAATGGTACTCTTTATCAGACCTGGAGAAGGTTGTGATGTCATCCAGATAGATCACCACAAACTGATCTTTCTCCCTGATGAAGGCTATGTCCATGGCTCGCTGAAATGTTTCTCCTGCATTCATTAATACAAAAGGAATTTTGGCATACATGAATGTGCCCCAAGGAGTGGTGAAGGTTGTTTTTTCTCTATCCTCAGGCACGAATGATATCTGATTATAGCCAAAAAAACCATCAATCATGGATATCCTAGATGCACCAGTTACCCTCTGCAATATGTGTTCCATGTTGGGCAAGGGATAATTGTCTTTCTTTGAGCTCCTGTTCAGGTTCCTAAAATCAACACAGAGCCTGATTTCTCCACTTTTCTTCCTCACCGGGAGCAAATTGGCCACCCACTCAGAATATCTCAAGGGGACAATGATTTGGGCATCCAACAACTTCTTCACTTCTCTCTCCATGACAGGCAACAACATGGGATTTATCTGTCTTAGCTTCTGCCTAAATGGTTTAGCCTCTTCCTTCAATGGGATCTTGTGTTCAATGACAGTTGTGTCATATGTCTTGAGGTCTTCATAGGTCCATGCAAACACATCAACAAATTCTTTTAATAACTCAGTATATTCAGCCCTCTGTTCTTTGGTCAAACTGTTTGACAACTTGACAAACTTAGGCTCCTCCTATGTGTCGATATTGCACTCTCCTGTATCATCATCTCCATTTGAAATCCTACCCTTTACTGCCGCATCATTCCCATCGAACAGTCTTTCTAAAGGGACCAGTCCCTTCGAAATGTGATTGCTAGGCAGGTGAATAATATGGTGATTAGCAATTTTATTTAAAAATACTTCAGGGTGAGGGTGACTTTCAAGATCAAGCTCTTGATCAATGTGCAATGCAGAAAATTCGTCGATGGACTGAAGCAATTTTTCGATTTCAAGATCGTCTTCAAATACCTTCCAATGCTTGATATTGTCTGGAACATATGGCCTATATCTTATCTTGACCCAATATTTGATATTAGGCGGCAGAGGGATCCTGAACAGACTAGCTGAGACAGCTAAGGAATTGGCCAAAGTATTCTCCTCTCTTGGAATAAAAGAAATGTTGAAAGATGAGAAGAAATTATCAATCAGGTCCCACACTCATTTCTGTAACTCTTGAGTCGAGGATGCTTAGCCCAATAAGCATTCCTGACTTGCTGGATTATCAACTCAGCATCTCCGAACACTGCTACCTCCTCAATTCCCCTTTCTTTTGCAGCCCTCATACCCAGAACAAGAGCTTCATATTCTGCCACATTATTGGTAGCTTCAAATTCTAGCTTGTATGACAGGGATATGGTTTCAGGACAAGGTGACACAAAAACCACTCCAGCGCCAGTGCCTTCACTAGAAGAAGCTCCGTCAAAGAACATTTTCCAAACAGAGGTGGTTGGAGGAGGTATCTCATGATTAAATATGGGTTTCTTTCCGATTTGAAAAGGGGCTTCAGGAGTCTCAGTGATCTGCAATAAACTAGACCCCAAATCAGTTTCAAGTGCAAAGATAGGATGATTGGTGGGGTCTACTTCGTCACTAACAATGTAGGCCAGTTGTGCTTATCTGTACAACCTCCTGTGTTCCCCTCCAAAGATTGGAATGGTGGCATATGTGATATCCATCTGTAATGTTCCTCCAAGTTTTTTAATCCAAGATCTTGACAACAACATGCCGAACTTGGGAGGAACATCATCTACTACAATGTTCATGACCACACTCTTCATTGGCAACTGAAATAAAGAGACCACCAAATCTTTGATGACTCGAAGGCATTGCACCCTCCTTGAATCAAAAGAGTACAAATCGTGATAAGCCTTTGTCACTTCTAGTCCCAATTCTTCCATGACTATTTTGGGCATAAGGTTGTGGGAAGCTCCTGAATCCATGAGGCAATTATGCCGCACCTTATCATGTATGTTCAGGGATGTGTAGAATGGAGGGGATGAATCATTTCTATCTTCTACCATGGGACCTAGGACAACGGTTGGATTTTCATCTTAAAGATTTTCTGAGTCTGTAGAAGGCTGGGGGGACTCAGATTGTAGCAACTTGGAGAGGGACCTTTTGAAATATTCATTTTTAACTAGCTCTAAGAGGGGCACGGGAATTCTAATCTTTTGAATTTCATGCTCAAAACTAAAGGGGGAAAAAGGCTTAGGAGCTTCCCTTACCTCAGAGACAGGTTCTTTGGCTATTGGTGAAGTATTCTGAGTTTTCTTCTCTTTAGTAGTGATTGTTACAGGCTTAGCATGTTTTTCCGCTATGAGAGGCTGATCATGGCTATCAAAATTTCCCTCTTTCTTCTTTGACCTGAGATGATATTTGTTAGGAGTGTTGTTGGCCTTTTCCCCTTTACCCAACTCATTGACTTGACTGTTCAGAAGGGATTCTTCATATATACATTGAGTCAAATGGGGAAAAGGGAAGGTGTCTTCAATATAGTGAATTTCAGGGTCAATCTCATCTATCTCCTCTCCTTCCTCATGAGAAACTAGGTTATTTTGGAGGGGGGTTTGAATCCTCTGCTCGTATCTATCTTTTCTCCTTTGTTCCCTTGGAAAATCCCGTGGCACATTGTTGCTAGGCCTCCTGAAGCCTCTGTTATCAGTATTTTGAGGATTTATGTACATGGGCTTCCCTTCCAACTCCCACCTTTCCATTCTAGCCGAAAGCAATTTTATCATTTTAGTTACCTCATCCATCTGAAAGGGAGGGGGAGAGGAATTGGAGGGTGAGGTTTCAAGTCTCTTCCTAGGTATGTCTCTATCAGCCTTGTTCCTGAGTCGGTCAATAGCCAGTATGTTAGATTCTACTTCCACAGCTGCATCTTGCATGTGATCCAGAGTAGTTGCTCTCCTTTCCCTCAATAGAAGGCAAAAATAATGATCAAAAGCGCTAGCATAAGTGATCTTAGCAGAGGATTCTGCGGCTTTATTTCAGTGGGGATCTTATTGTACATTTTATTGAATCTCTTAGAGAAATCAGAGACAGACTCTCCTTCCTTTCTCTTCAAAGACCCGAACTCTGTCATGTAATACATGAAGTCTTTTTTGTCTCCCCGTTTTCTCAAAAAGGCATTATCCAAGGCTTCAATCCCATCGATAGATCCAGGAGGCAGGGCCCTAAACCACTTTCTGGCCTTGCCTTCAAGGCTATGGATGAAAATCCTCATCCATACATCTACATGCATGATAACATGATCATCTGTAAAACTGTAAAAGGCTTCAAGGTGTTCTTTTGCAGCTATGTCCCCTTCACCTATAAACTTGGGCAGCTTCTTAAGGTAGCCATCTGCTGGAAGGGCATTGAGAGGCTGAGGTAACACAAGGGGAGCATACCTAGCAGCTATTATAGCCTCCATTCTGGTCATGGGGGGATTTTCTCCTGCCATAGGAATATTAGGTGGAGGAGAACTTGGAGGAGAAGGAGATCGAATAGGGGATACTGGAAATGAGCTTCCAGGTGGAAGGGGAAACAATGGGGGAATTCAAAGAGAAGGCTAAAGGGCTTGAGTCAGCAGACACTTTTCTCTGTGCAATAGCAGCAACAATAACAAGAGGAGGAGTGGTAAATCTAGGGGTGGGGAAATCTTTTGTGGTCTTGGGTCTATGCCAAGGTACAACTTCAGGGAAGAGGGGAGTGACAATGATTTCTCCCTCCAATCCCAGACCAGGAGGGGAAAACTCAACAGGAACACTCCCGAAATTCAGGAAATAGGAAACTTCAGAAAAAGGTCTGCTAGGAAGTTGAGAAGAAGAAAATGGAGTTCCTACAGAAGGAGATGGCAGATTACCTAGTTTAGCAGTGGAAGTTTCTCCTTCAGAGGCCTTTCCTTTTCTGATAATCACCTCCGGATCAACTTCAGGCGTAGCTAGAGGCAGCTGTGGATGAGACCGCGTGTGTCTACCTCTGGAAGCCACAACTAAAACAACAGGTTCACCATAGTGGAGTCGTCAGGTTCACAATAGAAATCTCATAAGGCTCTGATGCCTAATGCACCTTCAGAATCAGAGGATCAATGTCGTTCAATCCCAGGGAAAATTTTCAACTTCGTCCCCAGCAACAACGCCAGAAATGTTGGCTACAGAAGTTACTCTTGGATTGCAGTAGGAGTAAGCCTGAGGCCCATCAGTTTATGTCACGATTTGTTTTATAGCGGGGGTGATCGAATGGAAGTAAACTTAGAACAATATCGCTCACTCAGAAAACTAGGTTGGAACATCAAGGACATGTGAGGTCTTGATTTAACTTAAGCCAGTAAATTTGTATAGTGGTGAGTAGGTGGAGGGAAAGAAAGGGGAAAAGTCTCAGATATGAGATCCTCTTAGACGGAAGAAACTTCAAAGTAAACCTCAAATGTTGTAGAACTAATACAATCAAACATGCATCATATAGTTACAACAACACCCGACTGGATCATCCATACCTAGGCTTTCAGATTCAGAGGAACAAGGAAAGGAGGAGGTTGGCCGCCATTAAACAAGAAGTCTCAAGATATCATTGTATAAACAGAGAACCAGAGGCTTGTTAAAGATTTACAGTCGGGATCTTAACTCTACCATCGATACCTTACAAAAATGGCAAAATTGCCTACATATACCCAAAGCCAATAACAACAGCAAAACCGAGACTTATCATTAAAAATAGTACGTCTGCATGTTTACTAGCAGACTGCACCTGCAGTCTTTGGATGGTCGTGCACTCATGTCAGACGCAATCAGGCTCCTGGAAACCTTGCAAAAGAATTGACCTGTCTCAGGTCCCTTTCTGGACTTTCCATTTATGGTGGAGACAATGTCTAACCACCACCAACCACCTCAATAACTGCTTCCTTGGGATTGGGAACAACCTGGTCAACTCTTCACTCTTGGGACGTGGAGGCCTTCTCGCGCTGCCACCTGGATCGGCTGAACAACCTAACGATAAGGAGTGGAGGACAGTGTGAAGACTGGGGCACATGATTGGAAGTGGTGGATGAGCGGTGACCAGGCAGGGATTAGGGGAAGCAACGAATGAGGAGGTGACAAGATATGATTGGTCGAGGGAGGATGCATTGCTGATGACGAAGCGATGCGGAAAGGAGAGGGACAGGTGTCAGAAGGCAAGAGGTTGAAACAAGAATAAGGTGTGCCAGGATGGCGCTAAGTGGAGGTGAGATATGGAGTGGAACATAGATGGCGAAAGATGAAAGGTGGAGGCAATCGTGAGGAGATGATAAGGGGACCCACACAAAGTCGCCCATTCCGGACCCCATCCCCCCCTTATTAAAGGTAGAAAGGCAAAGGGGGTCCAGAATCCAATCTTGTTCGTAGAACTAAGCTCCCCGATCTAAGCCGTCGAAACCTGCGCACTCAATTTTAGACCACCCCCCCCTCTTGTTAAAGGTAAAACGATGAAGGGGGTTTGGAATGGAACCCTGGCCACAGATCTGGGTGCGCAGATTCTGGCCGCCCAGATTTGCCCTCCGCTTAACGAAACACGTATTTTGTGACCCAACTTACGGTAAGAGGGTTCTTACCCCATTTCTTTGCATTTTTTCACCCAAAGGGGCCCATCTCTTAGGAAAACACCCCCTTTATAGGAATTGGTGATAACAGAAGGACCAACTGCTTTGATGATGAGATCAAGAAATAATGAGAAATATAAGAGTGGTGTGACCTAATAACTAATTGAAACTATATTTCAATGGGATCACTATATTCTTGGTTCTCTTCTTTGTTTAGGTCACACTAAATGTCCTCCTCTACCATGCTATGCAGATTATCCTCTTCAAGATGATTGGTCTTTGGAGTACATACATGATCTGCTAAGAAGCATGCTAAGGACTCCTCAATCTCAGGTTCTAGCAGTTTCTCTCCATTGAATGATTCTTCAGTCTCCTCTAAAAGTTGGAAAGGGTGATCAAAGGAGGCTTCTAGATCTTCTTGTGGATGTAGCTTATGGAAATCTTGTTTTTCTATCACTTCTGGAGAGGAGGATAGGTTCTTCACTGCTGTCAATATTTGTTCTTTTTGCGAGGCAAAGATTGAGATCCCAGCTGCTTCTAGGATGGAGAGAGTTCTTCCAAACTCTTGATCATCTTTGAGTCCTTGTTGCTAGTTTATGGGTCTTGTTTCACACATGGATTAGTGTAGAGGGGGGGTTCTTGCAGTGCCCGTTTTTTTTTTTTTTTTAAATCCTAAGGAAATAAAAAGAAGCAAACTAAAATAAAATGTAGGCAAACCAATTATATACTTGAAGCGCCATCGTGAAACTAGGACCCTATTGTCACCAATTTTTCTGTTCACACAAGTTAGCTTCTCTTCTCATATATATAAAAAATGGCTAATGCTAATAAAACATAAATTCTAACTACTTAAAGGAAGAGAACAACCTAAATTTGGAGTAACCCCACTAAAGTGGATGCGTGGTCTCTTCCCCCGCATCTTACCGCCTTCTCTCCGCCCTTAGGTCATCCTTAAAAGTTCACCACACTTGCATGAAAAGAAACACACTTGCATGAAAGGAACAGTCAAGGCTTTGGAGAAATAAAAGCAACCTACCTATGCTCTAATCCCTTTAGCACCTCCCCGGCAACGGCGCCAAAATGTTGGGGCTATATATATGCACTATTAATTCCCACATTTAATTATCAACCGGGGCTCATAAGTTTCGAGGTGCAGGCGCAATAAACGCAAGATTAAAGCCTATTCTAGCCTAATCTAAAGTCGAAAAAACAATCTTCAAACCCATACTGCAACAAATTAACACTAAGGATTCATCTCTGGGACATAGGAATAACTTAGTGATATAAAGGTTTAGATCACAGTCTTTCATGCACTTAGTGATGTTCGTGTGATTAATCGTGAGTAGCTTACTTAATTTTTTTGTTCTTCAATGATTATTTCCTATAGCGGATCCACACAAGCAAACAAAAATGAAGCAAGCAAGCAAACAAAAATGAAATTCACGATAGAAACTAACACCTTAGGAAGAATTCCAATGCGGGAAGGCCATATCTCATGAGTTAGACCTCTAATCTATCCGTTGGTGATGGAAGCTATGTGAAATTAAAGTGCAAGGAATCCAAAGGTACGGGAAATAAAAACTAAGTGCGAGAAACTCAAAATCATCAAACTCAATCAACACCTAAGATTCACTTAGACTCAAAAACACCCTTTTAAATGTATACACCAATCATAAAGAAATAATGAATGAATCAAATGCACAAGAGTAATGGATATTTAATACAATGGGAATCTAGAAGAAATGAATGAGAATGCAAGCTTACTAATTTTCTGCTCTAAAAGACTTGCATACAAATAATAATACCTTTTGAATCTAACTAAGTTTTAGGCAAAAAATAATGAACAAAGAGTGATACTTGTTTATTTTCTGCATTCAAAAGATTGAGTATATGATAAGGTCTTAGTGAATTAATCAATCTTTGCAGCAGTAAACAAGAGCAAAACATAAATGAGATGGCATGGAGATATGATTAGGTAATGGAATAGATCTAATGCATGATGGGTATATGCATATGATGGAATGGATTAGTTTTGAAACAAAGGGCGAATGCGTGGACAGAATTCATGGGTGTGGTAGAGTGTTTGTGGGAAGAATTGCAAGTGGAATATGAAGAGTTGGAGGGCAAACAATACCTTCTACAATTGATCTTTGTGCATGAATTGAATCTAGATGAGTATAGCAGTTGTAAAAGGTATGTGTTTGTTAATGAAAATAGGTGGCAATGAATATGAAAGTTGGTCATATAAATGTGATCTTGAGTATTATTCCAATCGATTTTTTAACAAAATACAAGATGCATATATGGGAAGAAGTTTTGGAAACGAATTGGAATGCAATGAGAATGGATTGCACAAAATAGAGTATTGAGAACAATTAATGCAAGTGGCATATATCTATAGGATTGGTGAAAACAAATGAAGGGTAAAATGAAATCTGAGTTTTAATTACCAAAACTAATGTAAATGAAAGAATTGAAATGCATCTAAATTAAATCCAATCAACAATCAAAACCAAAATTGAATTGCATGTAGACAAGCAACACAATACTAATCTACGAAATAAATACAATATGGAAACACTTACCCTCACTGAGGGGCCCTTCCCAGGAGGTCAGTACTGCTAAGAAGAACTCAGATCAAGCTAGAAGGATGCTCAATGTGGCAACAACAATCAATTCTTCATTGAGATCAAAAACTATGTTTTTACATGGCTAGCAACTCAAAGCTTTCTTACAAGAATAAATCTCTCATTTACAAAGTCTTCATGAAAACTAATGGCTCCTTCTCATAGCCATATGAGGATTATTTATACATGAATAATCATTGAGAAGTGGATGGGACCGAATCCCAATGCTCAGATTTCAAATTTACAATTTTAGATAAAATCCTAAAAAATCTGGATTTTATTGCAATTTGGGCAGATTCGAGTTATGGATCCACCCATATCTTTCCAACCAATTCGAAATTTTGAAAACGGTTTATGGGTTTTGTAGCTGGATGATATTCCTAAAAATCCATTTTTCTATTTTGAAATGTATGCTCCCATGTGTACGAAAAGTGAGGCACAAGTTGGGAGTTTGAGTTTTGTTGCTAATTTTGGCAGCATCATTCCCCTTGAGATGGAGGTCCACACGTGTGAGCTGGGTGAATTATGTCTCACGTGTCTACATGAAAACATCATTCTGGACAAAACCCATGTACCCGAGTTTCCTCTAGAAGCTTTCCAAAATTTTGAATTATGTCTAGTACCGGATTAGCACAGGCTGGTACCTCAATAGGTGGAGCCTTGGTACCGGAATAGACTGAGAACCGGATCATGCTGCTTAAGAGTCAAAGTGATTAGGATCATACATAATCAAGCATTTAATCGAATTAACTCAATAAAATTAAACAAATCATGCCTTAACCATAAGTTACCTCTCTATGCACATGATCAAGGTCATTAATTGTATTTATGGATGAAATAGTCAATTAGATACACATATCATAGGTAAAATTGACTCAGAAATAGATAATATAGGGTAATAGAAGTGTCAATACTGAGACTCAACAAAAGGCAAGGCATGGAAAGGAAAGGCAAGTTAAGGCATGGAAAGTGAAGGTAAGGAAAGGCAAGTGAAGGAATGGAAATTGAAGGAAAGGAAAGTGAAGGCATGGAAAGTGGAGGCAAGGCAAGGCAAGTGAAGGCATGTCATGGAATGACAAGACAAGTAAAGGAATAGAAATGAAATTCAAGGCAAGGCAAGTCAAGGAAAGTCAAGGCATGGAAAGGCAAGGAAAGTCATGGAAAGGAAAGGTGTGGAAAGAGAATGCAAGTGAAGGAAATTGAAGGCATGGAAAGTGAATAAAAATGAAGGCAAGTGAATATAATTTAAGGCAAGGAAAGTGTTGACACAGGGGCAGACCCAGGGTTCAATGTTCAAGAGCGCACCAACAAAACCCTAGATATCGGCCCTTTAGGCAACACCTGCAAAGCAGATGCAGTCTCACTCGAGGTAGAGGCAGGGGTGGTTGCAAGACTCAGGTGTCTGCAACCTTAGTTGTGACACATATCTGTGATTATCTTGCTCATAACGCACTTAGCATCAGTTATTCTTTAACATACATTCATTAATACACTTCGCAGAAAGCATAGAGCATTGCAATAATTACTCAGATTTGGCACTTAGCAATGATAAACAAGTTATACCTAATAGATTAATCACTTAGCATCTTATATATTATATCTAGCATGCATTCATATCTCATAAGAACAAAGCATCAATAGATCTATCTAAACATTTCAAAGCACTTAGCAAGAGAGAGACAAACACATCAGCACAATACACAGAGTTACCATGGTTCACCCCCACCCTGGGGCGATGTCCACAAAGTCTTCTTCTGTTATTATCTTTTGTAAACCAAGTTACAACACAAAGCCTTCAAGATCCTACCCCACCTAGGAAAAGAGATCTGCACAACTCGCTAGATCCTCTTTCCGCGGGTAGATCCAAGAACTAAGTCCTTCCCTGATCCATGCACTCAGCACTTACAATACTTACAGTAGGCACAGAGCTCTTACAGTCACACAGATGTCTGATCACATAGATCTACTTTATTCACTAAGCCATTCACTTTACATCACATAGATGACACACGCATCTCTTTTCTTACTTTGCCTACCCTTCTATTTATACATACAAAAGGCCTAAATAAGGGTCGATATCCATTTCCCATTACAATATTCCCAAAAATCCCAAAAAACCCTAAAAAGGGGCGGAGATCCCGTGATCTCCTCTTCGCCATGCACTCCTTCTCCGACTAGATGTCGGAGTACCAAAAATGGTAAAATATGACCAAGTATTCCTCAAAACTTGGTCAAGGGCCAACATGCCTTCTGTCATACATCGTCTATTGCTTGGCCTCTTGCTTTTCTATAATTTCTTCTATGGCTTCATTCAAAGTTGCGAGGAGAAAGACGAAGTCATCGGGGGTGAGCGTGGTCTTTATCTTGGTCACAGTTGCTTTTTATTTCTTCTTAGAGGAAGACTTCGAAGGTGACCCTTTTCTCTTCTTTGGAACTTCGACTTAGTCCTTTGGTTGTTGTTCGACTTCCTCTAGGTCTTCGTTGTTACCTTCTTGATCGGGTGTGATGGAAGCAGTCCTTATAGAGTAGCTATCTACATCCTAAACCTCTTCAGGCTTCTTTGTTTCCTTTGTCTTTTTTGTCTTTTTCATCTTACTGGGCCCAAGTGTGTCCTGTGCAGCTTCTGGGTTGTCAATGTCTAAAATGTTTGTTGGATCTGTTGGAACAAGGAGGTCCACCGACCATTCCTTGGTGATTTCTTCTAGGTCTTCTTCTGTCAGCTTATAATAGGATTGAAGGTTTTCCTGGTGTTCATCAGCGCGTGGAGTTAGGTATATAAAGTGGAAATCCACGCTGAACTTTATCAGAGGTCGGAACCTTTGTAAAGTGTTCGGGGTTATGCGAGGTTTACCCCCTATGGCTTCTTTCAGTTGGTTATAGTATCTGTGAAAAGTGGCATTTGATTTTCACTGCTTGCTCATGTCCGTCGAGTACCATAAGGTACTGAACTTTGCAGCTAATGGCTCGAATGGGTTGAGGTCTGGGAAGGTTGCACCTTCCGGTAGCTCCCATGCAACAAAGGCGATCAATATTAGCAGCCAGCTAAAGTGGAATTCATGCCCCTGGTCCTGGGATTCTCTACAGTCAATTTCTAGTTGATTGACCGAGTATTTTGCCCAATTCATTTGTAGTCCCTCTGCGCATTTTCCTGCGAGGTCCACTATGAAGCCTGATACTTGCGTAGGTCTATTCTTACATACTATCTTCCATGCTATCAACTGACATGCAAGGCACACTGCGCCACTCTCGATAGAGGCTACCTTGTAACCTTGTGCGCCTTTTTCAACATTTCCATAAGCCTCTTTAATCTTTTGTGAAAGAGTGCGGTCCGCGGTCTTTCTAGGGTAGTACTCATGGGGATCAGGGCCCTGCATGCTAAGCCTGGTAATCCTATTGATCAGCACCAGATCAACAGTTATGCAACGGTTTAAGCACAGGTATCCTCCATGGTAACTTGCTAGCAACAATTTCACACAAGAAGTCACCTCCTGATGTCTACCGAAGTGTGGTATTTTTATAATGTTGAGCAGAGTAGACTACGCAAGGTTCATCATCCATTGTTGAGGGACGATCTTTGAATTCCAGCCCTTAGTCCTCGTTAAGTACTTAGATGGTGCGAGCATGTTGTAGGCTTTACGGTCTCCCAGGTTGAAGTCGCAAAACTTTAACGTTATAACCTTGTCTTGACCTGTGCGGTAGGTACAAACTCCTTTCGGTAGATATGCAATGACTAGGGTGTATTCAAATTCTCTAGGGACATTGTCCCTGTTAATCTCACCACCTAGAGGGGGAATGTAAGTCGGTAGGATGGTTGGCACTAACTTTGTGTTGGCTCCGTCATCTCTATGCTTAGTTCTCGACTCTGCGCCGGCTCAAGATGTTCCAGCTCAAGAAGTCGATGGGGAGGCTGCCACATCTCTCGACGACGAGGTTTGGACTCCGGTGGACATTCCTCTTTCCGACATGACTCTTTCTGTCCTTAAGCTAGCAAGTACTTCTCTCACCGATTCTTCTGTTGTGCTAAGCTCGTCAGACATGTAAGCTCAGGATCACTGTCTCGGGTTGTCAATGGACTGTCGGTACCATACTCAGATAGAGAATAAAGCTGGAGTAATCACTGTTTCATAACGCGGGTATTCTGTAAGCACAAGTTGTCAATTGGAAAAAGTGTCTTCTGGGCATGGCGCGATGGAATAAGTAAGTAGCTCTGCAATAGACTACTTGCAACAGATATGAAGCTTCCATGACCATTGATCTATCCGTTAAGGTGAGGTCCAATGGTCTGGTGGTGGTATTTTAATTATTTTCTGCCTGTTTGGGGAAGAAGTCAAATGGGTATATCGGTCGATGACTATATTGCTTCGCCACGACGAAGTACCGGGTGTCACTGTTCTGATATCCTGGTGAAGTTCAAATTCTTCATGTTTTCCTTCTGCGGGGTTCCTTCTGGCAGATTCTGTAATTTTTCCAACTTCTCTTTCTTCTTCATGAGTTTCCTCGACTTCTTGTTAGTGAGCTTCGTCTCAGTCAGCCTTTTTCCATTCTGATTCTTTTCTTCTTTAGGCATGGTAACTTCGCGTTGTGGGGTAGGGTTCAGGATCAGTGTTTCTTCCTTCATTGGCTCTAGGGTAGGTGCCCTACTTTCTTGTTCTTTTACTCGTTCGGCTCCGACATTCAAGTCTTGATACCTAAATAAATTTGCTTTAGCCTCCCGTTCTTCGATTAAGTGCGCTATTATTTTGGCCACGAAAGCCTCTAACTCTTGCTTCTTTTGTTCTAAGTCTGCCTCTTCTTGCTTTTGACTCTGATCTTTTGCAATCCAAGTTTTTCCTAACAAAATTGGAAATGGAGCACTGCTTTCCACAAACTTAACAATCTCAAAATCTTCTTCTTTTGAGGTGCCATGGGTAGTCATGACTATCTAGGTAATCTGTCCACATAAGGTTACCAATTTTCCTTTAAACAAGCTTACTCCTCCTAGTGAAGGAACCAGAGCAGGTCTTCCTAGGGTTTCCCAAGTGCTTTCACTCATGATGTTTATCGGTGTTTCCTCATCCAGAGTATAGTCAATGTCGAAGTCCCCTATTGTCACTTCAACTTGTTCTTTCTTCTTGAGGATCTCTAATAAGATGATGTCTATGTGATCATTCAAGGTGTCTTCATAATATCTGATTCTTTCTGGGGTTCCTCTATAATCTGAGTCTCTTGATCTCCTTTGGATTTTTCTTGCTCTATATTCATCTTTTCAAGTCTATCAATCATTCTAGGGCAATCCAGTATTTCATGGTCCATAGCCTTACAACAGAGACAATTCGTTCTTCCACCAGGGCACTCCTTAGCTAGATGTCCTGGTTTTCTACAACTATAACATAGGGTCAATCCTCTTTTTCTTTTAAATGATCCCCAACGTTTTCTATACTGTGCACCAAGATCATGGTAGCTATCCTGCAACAAATTCTTTCGAGGATCCTGCATTCATCTATTAGTCCAAACATTTTTTCTATGCATAGGTATAACATATCTATCAGTATTTATATCAAACTTTCTTTCATCTAACAATGCCCTAGTTTTCTAGCTAGGACAAAATCTATCAAGCATACCTAAATCCATGCTTTAGAAACAAAAAATTCCACTTATCTTACTTCTATAGAGCACAAAGCTTCCAAATCTAAGACTTTTAACTATTCTTACCTTTATCAAAGCACAAAGCTTATAGATCTTACCTTTTTCTTGCAGATCTGACCTCTTTTCTTCACAGATCTGACTTCTTTTCTTCAGATATGACCTCTTTTCTTCAGATATGACCTCTCTTTCTTGGAACAAAGCTTCACAGGTCAAATAAAACACTGCGCACTAGGGAAACAGATCTACGCACAGAGATTATTTGGCACAAAGCTTCTTCTTCTTTAGTTCCCAAGAATAACACTTTCAGGTCCTGACAATGGAACCATTTGTTGGCACAGAGGTAGACCCGGGGTTCAACGCTCAAGAGCACACCAACAAAACCCTAGCTACTAGCCCTTTCGGCAACACCTGTGAAGCAGATGCAGTCTCACCCGAGGTAGAGGCAGGGGTGGTTGCAAGACTCAGGTGTCTGCAACCTTAGCTGGGACACAGATCTGTCATTATCTTTCTCATAACGCACTTAGCATCAGTTATTCATTAACATACATTCATTAATACACTTCGTAGAAAGCATAGAGCACCTCAGTAATTACTCAGATCTGGCACTTAGCAACGATAAAAAAGTTATACCTAATAGATTAAGCACTTAGCATCTTATATATCATATCTAGCATGCATTGACATCTCATAAGCACAAATCATCAATAGATCTATCTAAACATATCAAATCACTTAGCAAGAGAGAGACAAACACATTAGCACAATACACAGAGTTACCGTGGTCCACCCCCACCTTGGGGCTACGTCCACAAAGTCTTCTTCTATTATTATCTTCTGTAAACCAAGTTACAACACAAAGCCTTCAAGATCCTACCCCGCCTAGGACAAGAGATCTGCCCAGCTCACTAGATCCTCTTTCCCCGGGTAGATCCAAGCAATGAGTCCTTCCTTGACCCGTGCACTCAGCACTTACAATACTTACAGTAGGCACAGATCTCTTACAATCACATAGACGTATGATCACATAGATCTACTTTATGCACTAAGCCATTCACTTTACATCACATAGCTGATACACACATATCTTTTCTCACATTGACTACCCTTCTATTTATACATACAAAAGGCCTAAATAAGGGCCAATATCCCTTTCCCATTACAATATTCCCAAAAATCCCAAAAAACCCAAAAATCCCTAAAAGGGGGCGGAGATCCTGTGATCTCCTCTTCTCCAGGCGCTCCTTCTCCGACTAGATGTCAGAGTACCAAAAATGGTCAAATATGACCAAGTATTCATCAAAACTTGGTCAAGGGCCAACAGAAAGGAAAGTGAAGGTATGGAATGGAATGGAAATGAAAGGAAATTCATGGAAAGGAAATCCAAGTGAAGGCATGACAAGTGAAGGTAAGGGAAGTAAAGTGAAGGCATGGAAAGTGAAGGCAAGGCAAGTGAAGTCAAGGAGAGTGAAGGAAAGGCAAGTAAATTGAACGCAAGGCAAGGAAAGTGAAGGTAAGGAAAGGCAATAGAAGGCAAGAAAAGTGAAGGCATGGAAAGGTAAGGAAAGTTAAGGCATGGAAAGTGACGCAAGGCAAGGAAAGTGAAGGTAAGGAAAGGCAATAGAAGGCAAGTCAAGTGAAGGCATGGAAAGGTAAGGAAAGTTAAGGCATGGAAAGTGAAGGAAAGGCAAGTGAAGGAAAGTGAATGAAGGTGAAGGAATGGAAAGTGAAGAAAAGGCAAGTGAAGGCAAGTGAAGGCATGGAAAGTGAAGGAAATTGAAGGAAAGGAAATGAAAGGAAAGTGAAGGCATGGCATGGCATGGAAAGGAAAGGCAAGGAATGGAAAGGAAATGCAAGTGAAGGCATGGAAATTGAAGGTAAGGAAAGGAAAGTGAAGGCTTGGAAATTGAAGGCAAGGAAAGTGAAGGAGAGGAAAGTGAAGGCATGGAAAGTGGAGGCAAGGAAAGGAAAGTAAAGTAATAAGGAAAGTGAAGGCATGCCATGGAATGAAAATACAAGGAAAGGCACGGAAAGGAAATGCAAGGAAATGAAAGTGAAATCAAGGCAATGAAAGGGAAAGAATGTAAAGGAAATGCAAGTGAAGGCATGGCAAGTGAATTCCAGTGAAGGAAATCGAAGGAAAGGAAAGTGAAGGCATGGCATAACATGGTAAGACAAGGCAAGGCATGGAAAGGAAATGCAAGGCAAGGCAAGTGAAGGAAAGTGAAGGCATGTGAAGGCAATTGAAGGCATGGCAAGTGAAGAAAATTGAAGGAAAGGAAAGGCAAGGCAAGGAATGGAAAGGAAATGCAAGTGAAGGCATGGAAAGTGAAGCTAAGGAAAGGAAAGTGAAGGCATGGAAAGTGAAGGCAAGGAAAGGAAATTGAAGGAAAGGCAAGTGAAGGAATGGCATGGAATAGCAAGAAAAGGAAAGGCGTGGAAAGAAAATGCAAGGCAAGGAAATTGAAGGCAATGCAAGGCATGACATGGAAAGGCATGGAAATACAAGAATATCATAGAAGTCGTAAAAAGAAGCCATAATTATTTCTTTTACATACCTATGGTCATTCAAGTAGACCATCGAGATCACTTCTAATACTAATTGTCTCCATTAAATTATCGTGCTTAGATTAAGGCAAGAAGTATCATACCTTTGATGATTTCTTTCCCAACCCAAGGAATGTATCCCTTCAATAATATCAATCCCTCGGGTGTCCCATTCGTTTTATCAAGGTCTCTCTATCACATGTAATTAGGAATGTCTCAACTCCTAAATGCTCCAAAAATTCTCCAACATTCTCCAACATGCTCTATAATTATCCCTCCATGGATGCTCCATATTCAAGCTCTCTTTTTGTCCTCTCTACTTGCTACTCATAACCAAAAACAATGATTGTCTAAAATTGTTGTAGCAACCCATACAAATTTCCTCTCCTTTCGCTTTCTTGCTTGACTCACACAATTCCCCAAGTTGATTGTACTCATCCCCCATACTCTCAATACTATGGGATGTGACTTTTCACACCCACTCTCTTACATAACTACTACATATGACCAAATTTGCCACAGTTTTTCGTTGTTATTGCCACACATATTTGTCACACTTTCCACGAAAGAAGACTATTTTTCGTGGAACTTTTTTTGTCACTATATCCACGCACCAGGTATTCATGGAAACAACGACAACATAAGGCCACCATGTTTCATCATCCTAAATATAGGTTTACCTTAAAAATCATGGCAATAGCGATGAAACATCATCGCAATAGGGACTAAAAAGGCTCCCTCCATATGAAGGCACCCAGGTTGGATTGTTCCTCTCGTTTATCCGGGGTCATGCCATCAAATACAGAGATTCCCCAAACTCCAGCCTTTATGTATGAAAGTAACATGTATCTGCATTTGAATATAGCTATTTTGAGGCTATGTCGATCAATCGACCTACAAAGCAAAGGAACAATTATTGATCAAAAATAACCCTTCTTTCTATAATGTCAAGGTTAGTAGAGAATTCATGGGCCTAATATACGTTTTCTTATCAAGCTATTAAGACATGGGAACATAGAGACATGGGAACATAGGTAGAACCCATATATGTTACAATCAACCAATTTGGTTGCACTAGTATTGGAGCGAGAGTTGCAACAATGTCCAAAAGGTTCAAATTCTAGGTAATGGTCATGTAGTAATACTAGCATACCCCTGAAATGGGGGAAGGGAATGCCGAATAGAATGCAGGGTATATATGTTGGAAAATAAAGGATTAAAATAGAATACAGAGAATCTATTTAAAAAGCATTGAACACTAAGATCAGCTAAAGATGGAATGTGTAAAGATTCACTCACAATCTTTAGAGTGTGACATGTGTAAAGATGGATATAAAGAAACCTTTAGCACAATTCTTGAGATCAACGAAGCCTTTTAACCTGGCACTTAACATAAATCCACCAGCATAGGTTCCACTTTGAGACCATATCCAAATAACAAACAAAACTACGCATAGTCTTTCATATGATATATATCCCCCAAGTGGGCCCCAACCCATGTTGAGGTGATTTCTAATCATGGATTCTTCTTCGCATTTTCAAAACAACCCTTAAGTCATTTGGTTATATTGATCCCACCTCCAAACTAACTCGTAGAGGATGGGCATGGACTGCTCATCCCTGCTACAACTACTCTATGTAAGGACTAATAAGGGGGACACCATCACCACCTCTTCTCAGAAAACTTCCAATACGGTTATCTTTTATTTGTATTAAATAGTTCATAGGATTTAACTCCTCTATTCTCTTAGCTATTGACAAATTAAAGAAACCAAGTTAGAATTTATTAATTAACATAATCAATGATTGAGATGCATTTCCATTATCTATAACCTACATAAGAAGAATATTTTTCCAGAGAATAAATTTGGTTATGCCTTGCATCGTCTAAATTAAATCAGAAGCATGTTATGAAGTTCTATACTATATAACTAATATTTTATTGATTTCATGGGCCATCATTCTTCATTTAATGACAATGAAGTCTGCAAACAAATGTAATCCAATGATGAAGTCAATACCTTCAGTGATGAGGCAACCTGCACCATATATTCCTATAGGATGAAACTGGACAAATTCAAGATCCTGAAAAAAAGGAAAATTCTTTGAGTCAAACCAAAAATGGTATATTCAGTATTTATCATCTTTCCATCACAAGTATTTAAAATTAAAAACATAATCATTGACCTGTAGAGGTAGTCTGACATGCGCAACAATAGTACTTCCATCTCCAGTGCATGTATGAGTTGAAGTCGCGGAGAAATAAGAACAACCATAGCCCTGCAAAGATGGAAATATAGATATTTGTGAGGGTATACACAAAAGGCAGTATTTTAAAAGGCTGATGCTTCAGTAGTTCATTAAATATGAGTTCAATTCAATAAACAAACCAATTACCCATGTAGCTAAAATTGTGGATAGAGATAAAAAACGATGTATTGTTCCATCCTCCATATTCAGAGCAAGCACTCCTTAACAGATACCTGAAATTGACAGGAAACAATGTGGTGAATAATCATTGATGTATAGAGCACCAATGCAATAACAAAAGACAAACAATTATTTTTGTATGGAAAACAAATCGGAGATGAATGCTCGATGCTATTTTGGATTATCATTTTTGAGAGAGACAAATGTTATGTCCACTTTATGATTTTGTGCATTTAAGCATAAATCCATTACAAAAACATCAAATTAAAACATAGTCAAAGAGTTACTTGTTCCTTCATTAAATCAAATGCTACAAATTAGAAACAATTCCATTATAGGAAATAGTAGAACGCAAAGGGTTACTACTTGTTCTTATGGTAATTGGAAGGTCTCTACATGATCAACCCCATGCAACATGGATGAATGTGTAGTACATGCTTTCTCAAGGGAAAACAATACATGATTATCAATAAATAACACTTCTAAAATGCATAGTAAAAAGCATAGTTATCTTTGAAGAAGTCTGTGACTGATTTTTGGACATGGGAATATTTTCAGAGGCTAACATATTCGTTGATCCATTCTTAGACTTGGGGTTTTATGCTCATAAGTTGAAAATGAAAATTTCTTACATAATCTTAACAAAACTTGCAAGTCAAATATTATGAATCTAGTAAGCAATCAAAAGAGTGGATGAGCTAAAAATATTGTAAGTCTTTTATTGAGCATGGTGTACTATGACAATGGGCTATCTATTGGATAGAAAAATCTTATAGTTGATAGACACAACATCAAAAAATGCCTTAGAAAACCAAATTTATTGTTAATGTGCAATGGCGTCTCGATTGAACCAGGGTTGTTGTGGAACACCCCTCTTCCCTCTTGATAGTGGAATGAATTTGGGGTGATCAACTTAAAGATTCTACACTTAAGCAATGCACCACTACAGATCAATAAGTGCTTAGAATAAAAGAATGCTTGCGAATGGAACAAGTTAACTCTTCCACTCTATATCAAGGTGCATAAAATGAAGGGAGCAAGCTTGAATTAAAAGAAATCTTGAACAAGTTAACTCCTCCACTCTATATTTCTATTGCCACACATATCCCTCCAAGAGGTCAATTCGTTGAGTTGGATATGAGTGCACTAGGCCTCCAAAGGCCAAGTGGCTTCAATCACCACCAAACCCTAGCCCTAGGGTGACGTCAAGCCCTCAAAGGTGACGTTTTGGCCTCCAAAGGCAAGTTGTTTGGATTGTAGGGGATAGGTGAGATCCTCCAAGGTGTTGCTTATGCCTCCAAAGGCATGTCATCATCATCCGGTGTGTGGTCCCTGGTATCCAACCTGTGGGATTAAAGCCCCAAGGAAGCCCAAGCTAGGCTTGTTCTTCCAAATATGTCCACCAAAAAAGATACTGCAAAGATAATGAATACGCCCTCCAAGGATCTCAATTCAAATGTATCATGATGAGTAAACCAAATCAATAAAAGAGCCTCCATTTCTTCTCCATTTGTCTTGTGTACTAGGTACCCATAGAAGGATTTGATTCTTGTTGAAACAAAAATTCCCTACAATGTGGAACATTTATATGTTCCCCTTTACACAAAACACATATTATTCCCTTCAACCACGTGTAAGGACTCTTGACAATTTGGGGAATGAGAGCATGGGGAGTTGCAATGCTTAATTTCCTCATTTATCTTGATGGACCGAAAAGTATATGGAATAAATATAATTTCATGAGTCAAGTATATAGGTGGATTTTGTACTAGGGCGCATAGAGAACCAAATCCTCCTAACTTAATGGACCAAAAAATAATATAAAATCTAATGAAGAACTAAGTGCTAGGTATGTGGGATGATTAAGGAATTTGGGGGAAACATAAAGAGAGAAATCCTCTAATATATATGAACCTAATAAATACATGAAATAAAATTTATCTTAAGGTGTTGGGCTTGTGGGAAGATTTTTGGGATACAAATATTTATCTAAAATGATTGGCACTGAGGATTTGGCATATGGAAAGAGATTGTTGGATGATCCTGTTAGGCTCCAAGTTGTGACCCTTTTGAGCTTCAAAATATTGTTGGTTGTTTGTCTAGACAACAAGTCAATAAGAAACTCATGACATGAAAGGGAGAAATAATATATGAATTTTAATAAGTTATTTTTCCCTTCAATTGTAGGTATGTAGCTGGCACGCTAGGCTTCACTAATGACAATAGTCCTTAGTAATATAAAAGTGACTTAGATTTATAACTCATATGGATCTGACTTCCTTACAACCAATAGGTACAAACCTCAGACAAGTAGCTAGCTCATACCACCAAATGACATATTCCAACCAATAGGCACAAACCTCATACAATTAGCTAGCTCATACACTTGCTAGTATTATTGACGACGATAGGTTAGGTCATCCATATTCAATATCATCCTCATTGATGCTATATGGGTTTGACAGGAGCATGAATACTTTAAGAGTGCATACCCATACTGTCATTTCACTCTCAACAAAAAGATTATGTGATGATGCCTTTATCGTCCAACAAATATCCATTTAATTTAGAATTAAGTGACAATAGAGAGATTAAACTTGTAACGAACATAAACCTTGACAAAATCAAGGTTTAATGGACCCCATCATTCTCATGCAATGTTATAGAAGAAAAACCTTTGGATCTACAACTTTTGCAATAGTTAGTGCCTAAAAAACAAAGGTGCATATCTAGATTCTAATAGGGCCTTTACTTTCATGGCTTAAATGATGTAACCCAACATTTAAATTAGAATTTAGGTCCCAAATATTATGGTCAAATCCATCAAGTTAGCTTGGTATATTGAATCTAATAATGTATATAAACATAAGTCTCTCATAGGATCCATGGCCTGAAGTAATGATAGATATTTAGATATGTTCTAAATAACAAGAGATACGAGCTAAGGGATTTTTCTTTGGGTGTAATAAAAAATGGTATTGGTGGAAAAAATGTTCCAAATAAATACTATTCACCTAAAGAATAATGACAAGGATGTTGAGGAACCTCAATAGGATATGTGAGAATAGTTTGAGTGCTCATTAAATAATGAAGCAAAATTTTACACCATATTGATGAATTCCTTCGAAGATATCAACATCCCTAAAACCGTTAAAATTGTAGGATACATCAACAACCAAAATGTCATAGTCCTTATCGACTTAGGTAGTACCCACACCTTCATTAAAAAAAATATGTTATACAAAATGAATTGTGTTACACACCCATTTATAAACTTTCAAGTGGTGATTGTAAATGGAGGAAAATGCCACAACATTAATCTAATTAGATTACAAATTATCAATTTCCATTCACTCCATTGTTATTGAAAGGGTGGTTTTGGGGGTTCAATGGCTTAAATCATTGGGTACAATGTCCATGAACTATGGGGAATTAATGGCCTAAAGGCTCTACACATTCAAGTCATTAGCTCACATAAAATGGAGAAGCTCCTCAAAACATGTTAATGGAGTTATTGTTAATATTCATTGAATAGAATCCCAACTTAAAGTAGGAAATGTTCCTTTAGAGATAAACATAACTTCAATAAGCATGACATAGTGTTTCAAGAAATTCCCACAAGGTTTCCTTTTTCATGAGATCTCTAAACATGCCATTAAACTTACACCATTTAGTATCTCTTCCAATGTAAGTCACGAGACATGTTTCATGCAAGTATTATTAAACTAGGATAGAGTGAACTCTCCACTCCATTATTCATATTATTATCCTCATTCACTCCTATCAGTACATTTCTCCCTTTATCTTCTCTCATTTGTTTACTTAGGGTTCATGTGTGTGTGTGTGTGTGTGTGTGTGTGTGTGTGTGTGTGTGTGTGTGTGGTTAAGATTTTTTACTAAAAAATTGTTATAGTTGTATTGGTCAATGTAATAATACAAAAAATGGTTTTTCCCACAATCTATGATTCATACTTTGTTAAAACAATTGATGCTTGTCTACCAAAAACGAATTTCTATCCTTTCTAGAGGATTGTGAACTCTTACTAGTATAAAGCCTACTTTAAAAAACATGTCAAAACCCTTGCCTTATCATTGTCCTTTCGCCAGATCCATTAGCCTATACAAATTGATAAGAGTTTTCCATGAGATGCATTTCCATCACCAAGACCTACATGAATCATAAAAGACAAATTCTTTATATGAGTAAATAATATATAAGAAAATAAACAGACATTTAGCTATGTAAAATACTCTAGAAAAAACTTAAGTGGTCGCATACCTTAACGAGATTCTCTTTGTTTCGAGAATAGGTTATTCTCTACTAAACAGGTCCAACCACGTGAAGGTGGAATATAATATGGCCCCTCCCCCCCTCACATCTCTCTCAATTCCCCATACCCAACAAATGATTTTGTTTATATAGAAAACATATAGACATTCATGCATAACTAGGATAGTCATCAAAATATATGAACATATAAACATTGAAGAATAATGTTGTAATTGATATAAACAATGTTTCATACTAGAAACATCGATAAACATCCAAATACAAGTCATGAATTTATACATCTAATTTTTCTTTGATTTATGTTTTTTTACATTAATAAAATTGACAATTGGGGTATCATAATCATCCTTTGACATTGTATTTCTTGTGCCATGTCCTTCTATTGTTTGTGTTTCCATGCGCTCATGTACCATACTTCTGGTACGTCGCTGAGAAGGGCATCGACGCATCTGTGCAGGGGCGTGAACTGCAACAACGAAAATGATCATATCGATATGTTGAGATATAGTTGAAATAACCAATTCATTATATTGATTAACATTACACTATTGTTCTTTACCTGTCTGTGTAGTTGTGACAGTTGGTGCGTTAATTTCTTGTCCACTTGGTTCCTCTCACAGTTCACCCTCCTGAGCAACATGCTCTTTCATTTAAAGAAGATAATATATAAGTATAAGTCAGGAAATAAATATCTACAATCACAGTAAATATTTCTAATTCTGAAGTATACAAACCGGAATGGGTATTCTGCTCCCCGCTATCATTGGACATGTGCACCCTTGTATGACGTGGTGTTTATTGAATACCGCTAGATTCACTATTGTGATTGCACTGTTGCTTGAAAACAAACACAAATGTTTAGTTAAGGGTGATATAATAAAATATGAATAGGCTTTACAAGCATGCTACTGCAGTTTCCTTATTCATTTTATTTACCTGCGTGACTGGGAAGATTGGATTCTAGCCCAAGATTTTCCTATATTAAATCACACTTTTAAAACTTTGCTTGTAACCAAGATTTAGGTCCTCTTCAGTGGCAGCAGTGTCGAACATATTTGACTACAATGCATAACACCATTAAAATTACCAATAACAAAAATAGATATTTGTTCACTACTGGCCCTATCACTACAATGCATTAAACCATTAAAATAAATATTTGTTGGCATAGGGGCAGACCCAGGGTTCAACTCTAACAACGCACCAACAAGCCCTAACTACTGGCCCTTTCGGAAACACCTGCGAAGCAGATGTAGTCTCGCCCGAAGTAGTGATAGGGGGTTGCAGGACACAGGTGTATACAACCAGAGGAAATGCAAAGTGGATCTAGGGAAACTCACACACACAGATCTAGTTATTCTTTACCGACTTAATCCTACTTCGCACAGTATATCTCGGATCTAAAAAAACAACACTATAACAACACATCAAATGACAGAGATAATCAACAACAATCACACATAACGCTAAGATATACGTGGTTCACCTTCTCTCTAGGGATACGTCCATATAACTGCACTTTATAATATATTATATGAAAGCATACAGTTCTATCTGCACTCTTAGCTTGCAGATCTCTCTTTCTTTCTCTTCTTCTCTCCCCTCCCTACGCACCCAATTGCAGGGTTGATCTTTGCACCCAGATGAAGATATTACAACACATACTTCTCTCACCACACAATACTTCTCTCTCAACAATAACAACAATCACTCATCATAACATAATCAAACCCATCACAGGTCCTCTTGACCTTTATTTATACATTACAATGACTCTCGTACAACCTTAGGCCAAAACCCAGGTGTCAAAACCCTAAATACCAAAACCCTAGGTGTCTAAAACCCTAGGTCAACTTGACCCACGTTTTTAGGGCTTCACTAGCTTGTCTTTCCTTCTTTCCCACGAGGTTCTCCAAAGCATCCATTGGTGGCTTTTTCCGCTTGTTGATCTTTCTTCCTCGATCTCCCCATCCAACAACTTGCTTTCTCTTATTTTTCTCCTTTTTTCTACTCTTTTGGCCACTTCGACCCAATCTCAGTCGACTTGTCTTCCACGCAGTTCGCACTTCACAGTTCTTTGCTTAATATTCACAACCTTCCATAACCAAGGGCCAACAGGACCCTAACACTCACATGTGACTCGTCCCAAGGCACTTCAGGACTGAACCTTCTATTTTTCTTCATCTTCAGATTGCGTGGGGAAGCCTGTGCTTTCTGCTTTGTCCCTCCCTTCTTTGTGAAGATTGTCTTTTCTGTGTTTGGTACCCAGCTTCAACTGCACCTGGTACCTAGACCCTTCTTCTCATTCTTTTACTGAGAGTTGCAAGGCAACTAGTTATCATAGTATAATTTCAACTGACTCTCGTTCCCTAAACCTTCCTTCCACTCTCCATTCAGTGTCTTCAACTATGCAACTCCTCCTTTTGTAACATATGCGACCTCAAATGGCCTAAGACAATGTGTTCTGAACTTCCCTAAATGCTTCATGAACTTATTTTCATATACCAATACCATATCTCCTTGCTTAAAGGCTTTCTTCTTGATATGTTTTTCATGGTAGGCCTTTTCTCGTTCCTTCTGCACCTGCTGATGGAATCCTGCAATAAATTGGTCTTCTTCTATTTCTACTAGTTGCACAAGCCTCTCTTGAATAATGCCTGTGTCATCCATATCTATGAATGTTGCAATTCTGATACTAGGCACCAGGTATTCCATAGGGACAACGACTTCTAGACCATAAACCAACTTAAATGGAGTCTACATTGTTAGCTTCTTGCAAGTAGTTCTATAGGCCCATATCATTGCTAGTATTCTCAAATCACACTCATCCCTGTTCACACTACAAATCTTCGTCAGTGATGTCTCCAAGATCTTGTTGAAAGCTTCGACCATCCCATTCGCTTGTGGATGGTAGGGAGTACTCTTCTGATGGTGGACTTCAAATTACTAAGTCAAAGATTCGATAGTCTTATTAATAAAGTGTGTACCTTGATCGCTCATCAGGGTCTTCGAGCATCCAAATTTGGTTATGATATCATCAAATATAAATCGCGCAGTTGTAGTTGCACTACAGTCCTTCACTGCTCTTGCTTATGCCCATATGGTCAAATATTTTGTCACAGTGATGATGTATCTAGCTCCTGTGCACTTTCTCGGTGGGTTAATAGGTCCTATGAAATCAATGGCCCATTTCTCAAATGCCTGTAAGGTTAGTTTTGGTGCTAAAGGCATCTCATCTCTTCTGGAAGGTTTCCCAACTTTTTGGCATACATCGCAGGCTTTATAATATTAATTAGCATATTTATGTAAGGTAGGCCACCAGAGGCCAGCTCTAAGAACCTTCTGTGTTGTTTCTTTCCCTGCGTAGTGTCCTCCTGTGATGCCTTCATGTGCTTCCTCCAGAATCAACGACCTCTCTACCTCCATAACACATCTCCTCGGGATCTCATCAGGTATCATCTTGTATAGTTGTCCAGCTATAAGTGAAAAATATGTAGTGCGAACTACCAGTTGTTTCTTCTCGATGATTGTATATTTGTGAGGCATCATTCCTGTTGATAGGAACTAGACTATCTCAACGAAGTGATCATCAACCCTTCTGATGGCCAGCAATTGGGCATTTGGTAGTGTATCCTCCAAACTAGCAGGTATCCTCCAAACTAGTAACCATCTTCATATCCTTCCCCCCAACACTGGCTTTTTGACTAGGTATTTCAACACAAAGTGATCAGTGAACATCTTAAAATGTCCTCCCAACAAGTAGTGTCGAAACTTCTGCAGTGCGTACACCATGGATAAACCTTCTCTCTCAGTGGTAGTGTAGTTTATCTCAGATGTAGATAGCTTCCTGCTAGCAAAGGCTAACAGATGGTCAATATCTCCTACTCTTGGCTATGCTAACACTGCTCCTAGTCCAATAGATGAAGCATCGACATGCACGTGAAATTCCTTGCTCCAATCTAGGAAAACTAGAATAGGCGCACTAACCATTTTTTGTTTCAATGTGAAGCTCTGCTGACATTCTTTTATCCATTGAAACTGACAATATTTCCTTAATAACTTCTCCATAGGTGTTGTAATCTATGCATAGCCCTTAATGAACTTTCTATAGTATCCAATATGTCCCAGTGCAGTGCGCAGTTATCTGGCTGTGGTAGGGGGGGTAGCTCAACAATAATGGCAATCTTGGATGGCACTACCAACAACCCCTTCTTACACACAATATGCCCTAGCAGTACTCCAAAGGGTGAAAACAAGATGCACTTCTTCAAGTTCATGGCAATCTGACATTGCCTGCACTTATCCAACATTAGTCTTAAACATTCAATATGGTTTTGTAATAAGCTAAAAATAGTCCAATCATCAAAATATGCTTCCAAACATTTATGTAAAAACTCCTTGAATCCTTCAACTGCCACCATAGAAATGTTGGTTGGTGCATTCTTCAATCCAAAAGGCATGACTGTGTACTGGTAATATCCCCATTCTGTTGCAAATGTGGTCTTGTGGTGATCTTCCTTGGCAATATTGATTTGGTGATACCCTGAAAATCCATCTGTGAAGGAGTAAACTTCCTGACCTCTTACATTATCTAGCACTTCATCTGTAAGCAGTGTAGGGAATGGGTCATGCAAACATGCATCATTCAGCTTCTTGATATCTACACAGATCCTGATCTATCCTCTCTTATTATCTTGTACCACCATAGGGATAATTCATTCTGACTCTTCCATAGGTTCTATGATTCCTGCTCCCAACATCCTATCTAGTTCAATCTTCACTTTCTGCTTATATTTGGGATTCAATCTGTAGGGTCTCTTCTTAACTGGCCTGACATCTGGCTTCAAGGGGATCTTCACCTCTCCCATGGGACCTTTTATTCCCTTCATATCAATGAACTTGGTTGGGAACAAGTCCTGATATTCATGCAGTAGTTCTGTGATCTTATCAATGGTGGCATCATCCCAGTAATCTCCAACATTAGAAATCTTAGGTGCTTTCTCTGTTCCAATATTAATTTTCATGATTTTAATCGGTTGTCCAATAAAAGGTAGTTCGACTCTTGGTCCTTCTACATCTCTCTTTCCTTCTGTTTCTGCAATGTTCACATTCCTAGGATCATCATCTTCATCAGCATTGATATTGTAACATCCTTGTAATTTCTGAAGAGGTTCATTCCATTCATCCTCTTCTTTCTCAATAGGGAGGTTAGGTGCCTCCTCAAAGGATTTTTGTCTTACAACTTGTAGAGCTTGATCTACTGAAGGGTACTGGATTTCAAATGAAAATGTAGCTGCAAAGTTTTGAGTCATACTATACCAATATAAAGTGGTGAGGTGCAATTATGCTTGAAGATACCAATTGATAAGCGTTGTGTCCAGAGTGTTGATGAAATTATGCACCCACTGTTCTTGAGGAATCTTTCTCCAGGCCTCCTCACAACCTTTCACATGATCCTTCAGACATCTTTGACCTATGTATCGAACTTCACATCCTTCTACTTGTTCTGAGAAATGCACTGCCATCAAAGTGTGACATTGCATCCAGTCCACGATGTTCTTTTTATGTGTCCCCCACCGTCTTGCTGGAGATGCTTTCAAAGAATCATCCAATGCCAACAATCTCTGTTGTACTAGTACAATTTCTTCAAAATCTGATAAGAATGTTTCTAAATTATTTAAACCATCAAATGTGGGAAGATTGCTTACTTCTGTGCCAATCCAATGAACTTCCTTGGTCAATCTAGCACACCTCCACGCAGATACTTCATACATTTTGTTCTGCCAATTCTTCAGTGCTTCTTCTGAGTCCGATGAGCATGCGTTGTCACTTTTCCATCTTAAATTCCTATCTATGGTAGGGTTACTGTAATCATGTTGTCTCGCTGTCAATTTATTTATATTCTCGAGCTCATATGCGTAGTCTTCTTCTCTGATGGGTTCTATGTATCTTTGACCTTCATCGGGATCCAGAATTGCAATGACCCTAAGGCCATCACCTTCAAAAATCATTCTTCTTTTCTTTAAGTCAACAACAGTGGAATTGTTGAAATCCCAATCAATTCCTAATAGTGCAGGATGTCCATAGGGACATGCTCCAAATGTTCTTACCCCGTCGATGTCCATAGGGACATGCTCCAGTCTCCCAAAGGAGCTTACTACCTGCTGATTAGCCATCCTAAGCCTGATAGGGGAGTAAATTAACTTAGGTTTTCCCATCAGGGCCCAAGTCTTCTTTGTCATAACATTGACTTTCGATTCTAAGTCGAGGACCACATAATCTATATCATAATCTCCAATCTAAGCATTAACGTGTAATTCCTTATTCATCCTTATCTTTTTTGGATACTTGATGTACTGCTCTATTCAACAGAGGGTCTACCTTCTCTGGTTCATACTGTCAAATCAAGTGTTGTATTTCTTGTATGGCTCTTTCATCCTTAATCAAATCAATGAACGTATACAAGAAACTAACAAGCTTGCTTACCTCTTTTCTATGTCCAGGTTATGTAGACTAATCGAATGCCAGAGGCATCGACCACATTCTCTCACTTCTGGTTGTGCCTTTGATGAATAAACCTGATCTCCTCCAAATTCTCTTCTTGCCTCTTCAAATATCTGCTTTTCTTTCCTTGAATCAAACTCGAGTGTCTTCTCTGTAGTTCTTTTGACCCCTGATTCGCCTGTAGTCTTTGTTGGAGTCATCCTGTCTTCTCCTGTAGCAGCACCTCCTCTAGTAATAAAAGTGACTCTAGGATCCACTCCGCGAGGTTTTGCTGAGATCAATTGTACTTGTGGGTCTCCTCCTCATTTCTTATGAAGTTTGGCTAACAACACGGGACAATATTCAATAACATGTTCAAATGAGTTGTAGTAGCTGCAAGTGGTACAAGGGTTCTGACAGTCCCTTGCCAAATGTTGTGGTTGTGCACAGTTATAACAAATGATCTGACCTCAACCTCTACCCATACCTCCTCCTCGTCCTCTTCCTCTGAATCCACTGCAAGGGTTGAAGTTTCCTCTTCCCAAGGAGTTAAACTGCGTAGTATTTCCTTCTTGTTGTACTTTTCCTTGAATTCTATATGTGTCTCTTAATATTTCATGCAAGAGGTCATAATCCCTACAATCTTTATCATCATGCCGCACAGATTTACAGAATGTGTTGTAAAGGTTGGTAGGTGTCTGGATTATTTTTTCATGTAATAGCATTCACCATGGCGATGTCTATTTATACATACCTCGCACAAAGGTAGAGTAACCTGCTTCAAAGGGCTCAGAGCTCCTAAAGCCAAGTACTCATGAAAGAGAGGACAATTCTCCTTGTCATGGCCCTCTGATTTGCATCTGATACACCAAATATATTCTCTTTTATCTTTTCCCTTATCTGTCTTCATATCTTCGACCTGCAGTGATAAGCTAGTTAGCTGACTCAAAATTTGACTCATACATGATCTAGAATCTCCCATAGGGGTTGATTCCAGTTTCATAGCAATCTCCAATGCCTTAGCTTGTGAAGCGATATTCTGTTGCATCGGAGGGAATATGATGTGTGGTAAGAGGGAAGCAATGAACTATTCTTTATTCCATTCGTCTGGAATTTGAAAACTCAAATGACCTGTCAGGGTCTTAAACCTCTGATCAAGCTCCCAAACAGGTTCAACTACTCTTTGCTTGATTTATTTTAGTTGTGTAATGCACTGCAACTCCAACTTGGGTTTCTTGAATTCGGAAATCAACACAGTCTTAATGTCATTTAGCGGTTTAGGTTGTACAACTCCTTGGACAAACTTCATGTACCAGCTCACTACGCAGTCTCTCAGGGTAGTACTAAACTGAGCTCTTTTAACAGTTTCGTTAGTGACATTCTTAATACACCATACAACTTCGCATAAGAACCAATGTTGATCAGGATCTTCATATCCATCTCCCCTAAAGGTGGGTAACCTCATCTCATCTTCCATAGATCTTTCTAGGGTTCCTGAATGACTATGCACTTAACCACTTGTACCATTGCTCTGATAACTTAGGTTACTCTGGTTACTTAATGCTCCTAAAACAACAAGATGTGTAATAGTACTTACTTCAACAGTCTGTGCAGTTCCTAATGTTTTTTACTCTTCTCTGCAAGGTTCTTCAATCTTCCCTTATTCTGCCCTAGAGGAATCTGAATGTTCCTCGTTCAGTAACTCTTCTTCTTCTCCATTGCAGAACCCTTCTTCATGTGTTGATGGTTCGGGATTCTTCTTAAACAAGTTCACCAGAGGAACTTCTCTAAATGATCTCCCACTACGTGTGTGTCCAACCTCTGTGTCGTTGTCGTTGTCTGAGTTCTTGAACATTAGCTCTTTAATCGAACTGATTAATGTATCTTCAAGATGTTCTTCTCATGCAGTAGCATATTGATCTGCAACTTCAGAAAATGTAAAACGTTTCCTCTAGATCCCTTAAATAAATATCTCTCTGCTTGGCTATATGACTTTACTATATCAATAGAAAACCTAGTAATGTACCCTCTAATGGTACTATCAAACCACTGATCTACTTCTCTTGACACAACGTTATCAACTCTCTTGACCTTATTGATCAGCGTCGATGTCCAAACCACAGGTGGTATGATTCTGATTTCAAACTGGGTATCTTCTAATCTGGCTAGCCCCTCGTATAGCTCCTTATGAATTTCTCCAAAGAAAATCTCATGTATATCGGTAAAGATATACTTTCCCAACCAATCCTTTGTGCTAAGATTAGGGTTCTTGTTCTGGGATTCTACGAAGTCCTTTTCTTATTCTTCTATTGAATTCTGAATCTCTATCTTCGATGGAAACCACCTTGACATTCCCTCAAGAAGATCCCGATCCCGGCAACGGAACCATTTGTTGGCACAGGGGCAGACCCAGGGCTCATCTCTAACAATGCACCAACAAGCCCTAACTATTGGCCCTTTAGGAAACACCTGTGAAGCAGATTCATTCTCACTCGAAGTAGCGATAGGGGGTTGTAGGACACAGGTGTCTACAACCAAAAGAAATGCAAAGTGGATCCAGGGAAACTCACACACACAGATCTAGTTATTATTTATCGACTCAATCCTACTTCGCACAATATATCTCGGATATAAAAAAACAACACTATAATAGCACATTAAATGACAGAGATAATCAACAACAATCACACATAACACAAAGATATACGTGGTTCACCCTCTCTCTAGGGCTACGTCCACAAAACTGCACTTTATAATATATTAGATGAAAGCATACAGTTCTATTTTCACTCTTAGCTTGCATATCTCTCTTTATTTCTCTTCTTCTCTCCCCTCCCTGCGCACCTAGCTGAAGATCTTACAAAATAGACTTCTCTCACCACACAATACTTCTCTCTCAACACTAACAACAATCACTCATCATAACATAATTGAACCCATCCTAGGTCCTCTTGACGTTTATTTATACATTACAATGACTCTCGGACAACCTTAGGCTGAAACTTAGGTGTCAAAACTCTAAATACCAAAACCCTAGGTGTCTAACACCCTAGGTCAACTTGGCCCATGTTTTCAGAGCTTCGCCAGCCTGTCTTTCCTTCTTTCCTGCAAGGTGCTCCAAAGCATCCATTGGTGGATTTTTCCGCTTGTTGAGTTTTCCACTATCCATCTTCCTTGTTGATATGTCTTCCTTGATTTCCCCATCCAATGACTTTCTTTCTCTTATTTAGCTCCTTCTTTTCTTCTCTTTTGGCCACTTTGACCCAATCTTAGTCAACTTCTCTTCCACGCAGCTCACACTTCATGCTTCTTTCCTTAATCTTCGCAACCTTCCATAACCAAGGGCCAACAGGCCCCCAACACTCACATGTGACTCGTCCCAAGGCACTTCAGGTCTGAACCTTCTACTTTTCTTCGTCTTCAGACTGCGCGGGGCAGCCTGCGCGTTTTTCTCTATCCCTCCCTTCTTTGTGCAGACGTACCCAGTTTCAACTACACCTGGTACCTAGACCCTTCTTCTCATGCTTTTACTGAGAGCTGCGAGGCAGCTGGTTGTCATAGTATAATTTCAACTGACTCATGTTCACTAAACCTTCCTTCCACTTTCCATTCAGTGTCTTCAACTACGCATCTCCTCCTTCTGTAACATATGCCACCTCAAATGGCCCAATCCAATGTGTTATGAACTTCCCTGGATACTTCATGAACTTGTTTTCATATACCAATACCAGATCTCCTTGCTTAAAGGATTTCTTCTTGATATGTCTGTCATGGTAGGCCTTTTCTCATTCCTTCTATACTTGTTGATGGAATCCTGCAATAAATCGGTCTTCTTCTAGTTCTACCTGTTGTGCAAGTCTCTCTTGAACAACGTCGGTGTCATCCATATCTGTGAATGCTGCAATTTTGATACTAGGAACCATATATTCCATAGGGACAACTACTTCTAGACCATAAACCAACTTAAAGGGACTCTGCATTATCCGCTTCTTGCAAGTAGTTCTATAGGCCCATAGCACTGCAGGTATTCTAAAATACTAGTCATCCCTGTTCACATTGAAAATCTTCATCAACGATGTCTCCAAGATCTTGTTGAAATATTCGACCGTCCCATTCGCTTGTGGATGGTAGTGATCCGAATTATTTTCAACACGAAATGAGAGTGGAGAGATAATAAAGAAATGCACAGAGATATCGCATGTATTCAATAATATAACATAAATGTATCAGAGATGTAGCCATAAACATAGATATACAGTAATACATGATTTCTATAAATGAAATAAATGTACAGAGACTGTAAAAATACAGAGGGAAAGACTCGCTAGAATGGTGGCAGCTTATCTCTAAGAAGAGATGTGATGGCTACTTGCATTCGCAAGAAGATGATTGCAATGAGGCTCTGAAGGCCTTTTCACAATAACAGGAATTCCAAAAACCCTAGACATCCAAAAACCTAACCCTAGGAGATGGAGCGCCAAAAGTCATGTGGGCCCCATTTGGGTAAGTTAGTACATCAACTTCTTGGGGTCATAACTTTTTCATTAGATCTTCATTTTAGGCGCATGATAGCCCGTTCGAAAGGTATTGTCAAGGAGATTCATTTTGGGGGCTCAATAATGCCTTAGAATATCATTGAGAATATTGATCCTGAAAAACCTTCATTTAGGCCCTCAAAATGACCCCGGAAGTTAAAACTGCTAAAAATAGTAAATTACCAAAATTGCCATAAAACTATTTTGAGCTAGTTGGAAAAGGTGGGTAGCCACTGATATCCACCTAGATCAGGTAGGGAGTACTCTTATGATGGTGGAATTCAAATTCCGGAGTCAAAGCTTCAATAGTTTTATTAATTAAGTGTGTACCTTGATCGCTCATCAGGGACTTTGGGAATCCAAACCTAGTTATGATATCATCAAATATAAATCGCGCAGCTATAGTTTCACTACATTCCTTCACTGCTCTTGCTTCTTCCCATATGGTCAAATATTTTATTGCAGTGATGATGTATCTATCTCCTGTGCGCTTTCCTGGTGGGTTAATAGATCCTACGAAATCAATGGCCCATTTCTCAAATGCTTGTAAGGTCAGTTGTGGTGCTAAAGGAATCTCATCTCTTCTGGAAGGTTTCCCAACTCTTTGGCATACATCGCAGGCATTATAATACTCCTTAGCATCTTTAAGTAAGGTAGGCCACCAGAGGCCACCTCTAAGAAAAATTTTGTGTTGTTTCTTTCCCTGCATAGTGTCCTCCCATGATGCCTTCATGTGCTTCTACTAGGATCATTGGCCTCTCTGCCTCCATAACACATCTCCTCAAGATCTCATCAGGTCCCATCTTGTATAGTTTTCCAACTATAAGTGAAAAATCTGTAGCGCGAACTACTAATTGTTTCTTCTGGATGGTTGTATATTTTCTAGGTTCCATTCATGTTGATAGGAACTGGACCATCTCAGTGAAGCGATCATCAACCCTTATGATGGTCAGCAACCGAGAATCTGGTAGTGTATCCTCCAAACTAGTAGGTTCCTCACCATGCTCCAACCTAGACAAGTGGTCAGGTCCCTTCTTCATTCTTCCTGGCTTGACCACAATCTCAAAATCATATTCTTGGAATAACAGTAACGATCTGCATATCTTCCCTCCCAACACTGACTTGTTGACTAGGTATTTCAAAGCAGAGTGATCGGTGAACATCTTAAAATGTCCTCCCAACAAGTAGTGTCGAAACTTCTGCAGCACGTACACCATGGCTAAACCTTCTCTCTCAGTGGTAGTGTAGTTTATCTTAGTTGTAGATAGCTTCATGCTAGCAAAGGCTAACGGATGGTCAATATCTCCTACTGCTGGTTGTGCTAACATTGCTCCTAGTGAAATATATGAAGCATCGACATGCACGTGAAATTCCTTGCTCCAATCTAGGAAAACCAGAATAGGCGCAGTGTGTCAAAGCTCTGCTGAAATTCTTTTGTCCATTGAAACTGATAATCTTTCTTTAATAACTTCTCCATAGGTGTTGTAATCTATGCATAGCCCTTAATGAACTTTATGTAGTATCCAGTATGTCCCAGCGCAGTGCGCAGTTGTCTGACTGAGGTTGGGGGGGTAGATCAACAATAATGGAAATCTTGGATGGATCTACCAGCAACCCCTACTTACACACAATATGCCCTATCAGTACTCCAAAGGGTGAAAAGAAGATGCACTTATTCAGGTTCAGGGAAATCTGACATTGCCTGCACTTATCCAACATTAGTCTTAAACATTCAACATGGTTTTGTAATAACCTAAAAACAGTCCAATCATCACAATATGCTTCCAAAACATAATGTAAAAACTCCTTGAATGCTTCAACCACCACCCTAGAAAAGATGGCTGGTGCATTCTTAAATCCAAAATGCATCACTGTGTACTAGTAGGATCCCCATTCTGTTGCAAATGTGGTCTTGTGGTGATCTTCCTTGGCAATCCTGATCTGGTGATTCCCTGAAAATCCATCTTTGAAGGAGTAAACTGCCTGTCCTCCTACATTATCTAACACTTTGTCTGTAAACGGTGTAGGGAATGGGTCATGCAAACAGGCATCATTCAACTTCCTGAGATCTACACAGATCCTGATCTCTCCTGTCTTCTTATCTTGTACCATCGTAGGGCTAATCCATTCTGAATCTTCCACAGGTTCTATGATTCCTGCTTCCAACATCCTGTCTAGTTCAATATTCACTTTCTACTTATATTTTGGATTCATTCTGTAGGGTCTCTGCTTAACTGGCCTGGCATCTAACTTCAAGGGGTCTTCTTCTCTCCCATGGTCCCTTTTATGCCCTTCATATCAATGAACTTGGTTGGGAACAAGTCTTGATATTCATGTAGTAGTTATGTGATCTTATCAATGGTGGCATCATCCTAGTAATTGCCAACATTATTAAGCATAGGTTCTTGGTCTGCTCTAATATTAATTTTCTTGATTTTAATCAGTTGTCAAATGAAAGGTAGTTTGACTTCCGGTCCTTCTACATCTCTCTGTCCTTCTGTTTCTACGATGTTCACATTCCTAGGATCATCACCTTCATCAACATTGATATTGTAACATCCTTGAAATTTTTGAAGAGGTTCAGTCCATTCATCCTCTTCTTGCTCAATAGGGAGGTTAGGTGCCTCCTCAAAGACTTTCTATATTACAACTTGTAGAGCTTGATCTACTGAAGGGTACTATATTTCAAATGAAAATGTAGCTTCAAATTTTTGAGTCATACCGTACCAATCTGAAGTTGTGAGGTGCAATTCTGCTTGAAGATGCCAATTGATAGGCGCTTTGTCCAGAGTGTTGATGAACTTATGCATGCATTGTTCTTGAGGAATGCTTCTCTAGGCCTCCTCACAACCTTGCCCATGGTCCTTCGGACAACTTTGACCTGTGTATATAACTTCACATCCTTATACTTGTTCTGAGAAATGCACTGCCATCAAAGTGCGACATTGCATCCAGTCCACGATGTTCTTTTTATGTGTCCCCCACCTCTTGCTAGAGTTTCCTTTAAAGCATCATCCAGTGTGAACAATCTATGTTGTACTGGTACAATTTCTTCAAAATCTGATAAGAATGTTTCTAAATGATTTAAACCATCAAATGTGGGCAGATTGCTTACTTCTGTGCCAATCCAGTGAACTTCCCTGGTCAATCTAGCACACCTCCATGAAGAGACTTCATACATTTTGTTCTGCTAATTCTCCAGTGCTTCTTCTGAGTCTGATGAGCATTCATTGTCACTTCGCCAGCTTTCATTCCTATCTGCGGTAGGTTTAATGTAATCATGTTGTCTCACTGTCAATTTATATATATTCTCTAGCTCATATGCGTGGTCGTCTTCTCTGATGGGCTCTGTGTTTCTTCGACCTTCATCAGGATCCAGAGGTTGAATGACCCTAAGGCCATCACCTTCAAACATCATTCTTCTTTTCTTTAAGTCAATAGTAGTGGAATTGTTGAAATCCCAATCAATTCCTAACAGTGTAGGATAAGGACATCTATCATCAACTATCTCAATCACCTCGAAGTCCACAAATTTTCTTACCTCGTCGATGCCCGCTCCAGTCTCCCAAAGGGGCTTAATTCCTGCTAATTAGCCATCCTAATCCTGATAGGGGAGTAAATTAACTTAGGTTTTCCCATTAGGGCCCAGGTCTTCTTCGTCATAACATTGAATTTCGATCCTAAGTCGAGGACCACATAATATATATCATAATATCCAATCTAGGCTTTAAGGTGTAGTTCCTTATTCATCCTTCTCATTTTGGATACATGATGTACTTCTATATTCAGCAGAGGGTCTACCTTCCCTGGTTCATACTGTCGGATCAAGTGTTGTAGTTCTGGTGTGTCTCTTTCATCCTTAATCAAATCAATGAACGCATACAAGAAACTAATAAGATTTCTTACCTCTTTTCCTTCTCCCAGTGATGCAGACTGATCGAATGCTAGAGGCATCCCAAATTCTCTCACTTCTGGTTGTGCCTTTGATAAAGAAACCTGATCTCCTCCAAATAATCTTCTTACATCTTCAAATATCTTCTTTTCTTTCCTTGGATCAAAATCAAGTGTCTTCTCTACAGTTCTTCTGACCCTTGATTTGTCTATAGTCTTTGTTGGAGTCATCATGTCTTCTCCTGTAGAAGCACCTCCTCTAGTGATAACAATGACTCTAGGATCCACTCCATGAGGTTCTGCTGAGATCAATTGTACTTGTGGGTTTCCTCTTCGTTTCTCCTGAAGTTTGGCTAACGGCATGGGACAATATTCAATAACATGTTCAAAGGAGTTGCAGTAGCTGCAAGTGGTACAAGGGTTCTGAAAATCCCTTGCCAAATGTCCTGGTTGTGCACAGTTATAACAAATGATGTGACCTCGACCTCGACCCATACCTCCTCCTTCTCTTCCTCTGAATCCACCGCGAAGGTTGAATTTTCCTCTTCCTGGGGAGTTAAACTACGTATTATTTACTTCTTGTTGTACTCCGCCTTGAATTCTATATGTGTCTCTTTCTCTTTCATGCAAGAGGTCATAATCCCTACAATATTTCTCATCATGCCCCACAGATTTACAGAATGTGTAGTAAAGGTTGGTAGGTGTCTAGAAATATTTTTGCATATAATAGCATTCACCATGGCGATGTCTATTTCTACATACCTCGCACCAAGGTAGAGTAACATGCTTCAAAGGGCTCAAAGCTCTTGAATCCAAGTACTCATGAAAGAGAGGAAAATGCTCCTTGTCATGGCCCTCTAATTTTCATCCGATACACCAAATATCTTCTCTTTTATCATTTCCCTTATCCTTCTTCATATCTTCAACCTATAGTGATAATCTAGTTAGCTGAATCAAAATTTGACTCATACTTGAGCTGGACTCTCCCATGGGGGATGATTCTAGTTTCATGGTGATATCCAACGCCTCATCTTGCGAAGTGATATTCTGTTGCATCAGAGGGACTCTGATGTGTGAAAAGATGGCAACAATGAACCACTCTTTATTCCGTTCATCTAGAATCTGAAAAATCAAATGAACTGTCAGGGTATTAAACCTTTGATCAAACTCCCAAACAGGTTAAACTACTCTCTGCTTGATTTATTTTAGCTCTGTAATGCACTGAAAATCCGACTTGGGTTTCTTGAATTCGACAATCAACGCAGTCTTAATGTCATTTAGCGGTTTAGGTTGTACGACTCCTTGGACGAGCTTCATGTACTAGTTCAGTGCATGGTCTCTCAGGGTAGTACTAAACTGAGCTCTCTTAACAACTTTGTCAGTGACATTCTTAATAATCCATACATCTTTGCATACGAACCAATGTTGATCAGGATCTTCAGATCCATCTCCCCTAAAGGTGGGTAACCTCATCTCATCTACCATAGATCTTCCTAGGGTTCCTGACTGAGTATGCATTGAACCACTTTTACGAGTGCTCTGAGTTTTCTGATAACTTAGGTTACTCTGGTTACTTAATGTTACTAAAAGACCAAGAGGTGTAATAGTACTTAATTCAACAGTCTGCGCAGTTCCTGAAGTTTTTGACTCTTCCCAGTGAGGTTCTTCAGTCTTCCCTTCTTCTGCCCTAGCGAACTCTGACTGTTCCTCGTTCAATAAATTTTCTTCTTCTCCAGTGTAGAACCCTTCTTCCTATGCTGGTGGTTCATGATTCTACTCAAAGAAGTTCACCGAAGGAACTTCTCTAAATGATCTCCCACTGCCCGTGTGTCCAACCTCTGTGTCACTGTCGTTTTCTGAGTTCTTGAACATTAGCTCTTTAATCCAACCGATTACTGTATATTTAAGATGTTATTCTCATGTAGTAGCATCTGGATCTGTAACTTCAGAAAATGTAAAAATTTTCCTCTAGGTCCCTTAAAGAAATATCTCTCTGCTTGGCTAAATGACTCTACTCTATCAATAGAAAACTCAATAATGTACCCTGCAATGGTACTATCAAACCAATGATCTACTACTCTTGACATGGCGTTATCAACTCTCTTGACCTTCTTGATCAGCGCCGACATACAAACCACGAGTGGTCTGGTTCTGATTTCAAACTGGGTATCTGCTAATCTGGCTAGCCACTCATATAGCTCCTTATGAGTTCTTCCAAAGAAAATCTCATGTATATCGGTAAACACATACGTTCCCAACCAATCCTCTGTGCTAACATTAGGGTTCTTGGTCTGGGCTTATGCGAAGTCCTTTTCTTATTATTCTATCCACTTCTGAATCTCTGTCTTCGATGGAAACCACCTTGAAATTCCCTCAAGAATATCCTGGTCCTAGCAACGAAACCATTTGTTGGCACAGGGGTAGAACTAGGGTTCATCTCTAACAACGCACCAACAAGCCCTAACTATTGGCCCTTTAGAAAACACCTGCGAAGTAGATGCATTCTCACACGAAGTAGAGATAGGGGGTTGCAAGACATAGGTGTCTACAACTAGAGGAAATGCAAAGTGGATCCAGGGAAACTCACACACACATATCTAGTTATTCTTTACCAACTTAATCCTACTTCGCACAGTATATCTCAGATCTAACAAAACAACACTATAACAACACATCAAATGATATATATAATCAACAACAATCACACATAATGCCAAGATATACATGATTCACCCTCTCTCTAGGGACACGTCCACATAATTGCGCTTTATAATATATTAGATGAAAGCATACAGTTCTATCTACACTCTTAGCTTGTAGATATCTCTTTCTTTCTCTTCTTCTCTCCCCTCCCCACGCACCTAGCTACAGGGTTGATCTTCACACCCAGCTGAAGATATTACAATACAGAGCTCTCTCACCACACAATACTTCTCTCTCAAAAGTAACAACAATCACTCATCATAACATAATCGAACCCATCCCAGGTCCTCTTGACCTTTATTTATACATTATAATGACTCTCGGACAACCTTAGGCCGAAACGTAGGTGTCAAAACCCTAAATACCAAAAACCTAGGTGTCTAAAACCCTAGGTCAACTTGACCCACGTTTTCAGGGCTTCACCAGCCTGTCTTTCCTTCTTTCCTGCGAGGTGATCCAACGCATCCATTGGTGGATTTTTCCACTTGCTGAGTTTTCCACTATCCATCTTCTTTGCTGATCTATCTTCCTCGATCTCCCTGTCCAACAACTTGCTTTCTCTTATTTCTCTCCTTCTTTTCTGCTCTTTTGGCCACTTCGACCCAATCTCAGTCAACTTGTCTTCCGTGCAGTTTGCACTTCACACTTCTTTCCTTAATATTCACAACCTTCCATAACCAAGGGCCAACAATATTAACCACAATTAATCATTTAATTCTTACGATTCGGGATTTTGGTTTTCCATAGCCACCCTAGCCTAGTTTATGATGCCCGTGCTTTTCCATTCTAGCCTTGGTTGCTTTAGAGGTGTCAGGTAGCCTATATATGGGATTTTTGAAAAACATTAGATATCGGAATTGTTACTTAAAACAAGAAAGAAAAACATAAATGAGCATATTTCACTAATAATATGGCATGTGTTGTACCTTGCTTGACCATCTCGTGGATGTCTTCCTTGTTTTTTAAACAAGTTGTCCTTTGCATCCTCTATCAGGGCCTTCCACTCTTTCTTTGGAACCATGGGAGGGTGCTCATGGTTGAGGCCTAATTGCAATTTCTCCCTATATTGGGCCCTGGTATATTTTAAATTCTCACCGACTAACTTTGTAATCACTTTCTTGTTGAACGTATTGTCGAACAAGTTTACCATGTGGTCTATCAATTCATCTTTCTTTTTGCTATCTTGGCCATTCCACCATGTATGAATGGTGGGGCCAAACATCTCCAAGTATTTGTCAATAAAGTTTCTATAGAAAACATTGTTTCCTACAGAACGTGTTATCCATTAATTTATAATAATATCAACAAATGTCCATTTCAATTTCATGATTAAAATGAATCAATTAATTAACAAATACCTGCAATATTTTGAATCTTGATGGGAAAACATGCGTCATCCACCAGAAAGGTGAGATCTAGTGAGCTGGTGCTTTTAATTCATTCTACTCCATGCAGAATAGCTTCCTCTCCATCTACAGTACGTTCCTCTCTGGAGTCATGTGGACTCCCTGTCTCCAGCTCATCATGCTTCAATGTGTCATGTCAGTCAACATCATTGAGCTCATCAATGGATTCGAGGGGAACCTCAGGAGTGTCAAAAATACTCACTTGTGATTTTCTATGTCAACTTTGTTTTGCATTGGACCATCACTGCTACCTATAGCAGTTGCATGATCTATAGGTTCATGGGCCACGGGGTTTAAAAACTCCTACAAACAGAAAAATTTACTTTATCAGATCATATAGAAAATATAAAACAAAAAAATGGATATGAAATTGTCATAGCTAATAAAAATATGTGAAGATGCAACTTACCCCAAAATTAGTTATTAGATTTTGTAGCTTTGCAATTCTTGCCCTGTCCTCCTATGTCAGGGGTCTTTTGCGAAACAAACCTAGATATTCTATGTTTTCCTTCTTAAAGGCCTTCATGACAATTGCTATTGGGTCAGTGGAATAAAATATTTCTTCCTCATCAAGATCCTCAGTGGGTGCCTCCCCACGTTGACCATGCCACAATACATTGATGAATAAAATTAATGAGATGAACTTTAACATTTGAGAAATTTAGTTATTGTAGTCATAAGTTATTACTGTATTTAACATTTACCTACTGAGGCATAGTGAGTGTCTTTCCACAGTCACCCTGGACAGATGTAGCAGGTGATTTTCCATGGTCACCTTGGACAGAAGTTGACACAATAAATCAATCAACAAAAGTTATGAAATTCATCTATAACATTAAAAAAATGAAATATTGCAGTAATATCAGAAAATAAATAATGAAATTTCATAAATTTAGTTGTTGTAGTCATAAGTTGTTACTATATTTAACATTTACCTGCCGAGGCATAGCGGGTGCATTTCCACGGTCACCCTGGACAGATGTAGCGGGTGATTTTCCACGGTCACCCTAGACAGAAGTTGACACAATAAATCAATCATCAAAAGTTATGAAATTCACTTGTAACATTAAAAAAATGAAATATTGCAGTAATATCAGAAAATAAATAATGAAATTTTAGAAATTTAGTTGTTGTAGTCACAATTTGTTACTATATTTAACATTTACCTGCTGAGGCACAGCAGGTGCGTTTCCACGGTCACCCTGGACAGATGTAGCGGGTGATTTTCCACGGTCACCCTGGACAGAAGTTGACACAATAAATCAATCAACAAAAGCTATGAAATTCACTTGTGACATTAAAAAAATGAAATATTGCAGTAATATCAGAAAATAAATAATGAAATTTCAGAAATTTAGTTGTTGTAGTCATAAGTTGTTACTATATTTAACATTTACCTGGTGAGGCACACTAGCAGGTGCATTTCCACAATCACCCTAGATAGATTTAGCATGTGATTTATCACACTCACCCTGGACAGATGTTGACACGATAAATTAATCAACAAGATTTATGAAAGTAATTATAACATTAAAAAAATGAAATATTGCAGTAATATCAGAAAATAAATAATGAAAAATGAAATATATGCAGTAAAAAATTGAAATATTGCAGCGATAAATTATAACAATGATTGATCAAAGGTGGAGTTGAAAGGTATGTAATATATTTACCCCCATAGTTGCACCCCCTCCATCTATTCGATTTAAGTTTTAATCGATCAACAACTCTTCACTTGGAACTATTCTTTTTGCTGCACATACAAGTATACGATTTCCTTTGCATCCCTCAAATATGCAATTCAAATTCTTAGTTGTTGTCGCTGGTCGTGTACTATTTATAAAGCCCGCAATGTTTCCAGTATATTTGGCCTTCCATCAATATACATAGTTGCCCCTTTATTTTGATTGTTATCTACTAGTTGTATATAATTTGTGGCAACTTCGTATCTTCACATACTTTGTGTATATCATACCAACATCAACTAGTGATTGTATTTGTATAATGGTCTGACATACTCCACAAATTCAGTTACAGTGCCATAGCCGACCTTTATGCCATCCATGGAAAATGAACCCAATCCATGTAAGGACGAAGGAGCAATGCGATACATCCTCCCATTGATGAAGAAATATGTGTTCACTTCAGGTAGCTCCTTAGGTGCCCATCATTGCACTAGATGTCTATACCTCAAGGGAAGCTCAATGTAACCTATCCTCTCAGCATCATAATTACATGACCCT
>SNQJ01S0015342.1:95662-117218 GCA_010110895.2 Picea sitchensis
TTTCAAAGTGCTCGAAATGAGACGACAACAGTGCCATTGTGTCCGTCTCATTTTCTTGATTCCGGCGGTATATTTACTTTCGCAAATGGAGTCCGTATGGAGGAGATATCGCGATCTGACCGCCAAGCCAAACAGGTAAAAATTTGGGATGCTGACTGTACCTGTCCGTACAGTCCGTACGGCCACGTGGAGGGCCATACGATCATGCTGACGTGGCAGAGGGAAGACGTGGCGCATTTGTATTGGACGATTATCAACGAATCGGATGTTGACACGTGTCACTATGTGGTTGGTTCATATGTTTGTGTTTATATAAAATGGTTTGGAGGCCGCAGGGTTCGACCCCTGGACCTCCCCAAACACTAAAGTTTTCATAACATTCCGCTAACCAACAGTCCCGCCTTTGATCCTTGTTAACTATGCTTTGAATATATTATTTAACATGGATGTTATGTTATAGCGGAAAGGGGGGCGGGCCGGGGATTAAGCCCTGACCCATGGTTCCGTGGAAATATATATGACCATATGTATATATTGTGTGGCGCGCCCGCATTGCAATTCATTGCAATGTTATATATAACATATATAACATAGTTATATGGCCCTTGTATTAAATCGTGCGGGGGTTTAATATTGTGTTATGTAATGTTTATACGGGTTTAAACATTGTGTTATGCGCACGGTTATGTATTTGTGCGGGAGTTCCACCGTTTGCACGGTTTTCAAATGGAATAACCACTTTGTAACCAAGCCCGCGGTCGTGTGTGCTCATGTGCCCAGTACCGAGGCGGTTAGGGGCTGGAGGTGCCCTAACCATCCTACGATTTGTCCCAGTGCACGGTTATGCACGGGACTGGGTTCTTTACGCTTTAAAGAGCGTGTGTGCTAGGTTGGAAGCACAAGGGTGCGAATTGTAGAACCAGAGACAACATAGTTGAAGGGGAGAACTTCAAGGAGGCTATCTTCTTCATTTTTCGACTGTTTCAGGTGCCGAAAGAGCCCAGACAGAGGTTTTGGGACGTTGTGGAGCCATTGGAGCAGTCAGTTTGTCAATTTGAGCACTGTAAGGCATGTTTTTAAGCACTTTGAGCAATTTAATATAAAATATCCATTTGGAGGCTAGACCAGGAGATGTAGCCTGGAGTGGGGTGAACTCCTTTATCAAGTTGTTGTGTTTATGTCTGATGTTCAATGATTTATGCTGCTGTCTATGTTTATTTCTACATAAGCAATCCTTTATTATGTGTTGCAAATTGATCTGGTTGCTTTAAACACATAACATTTCACTTGCAATTAATTTAATCAAGTTTATCAAGTCTTCTTCATTTTTAGATCAGCTACAAGCTTATCTTGGAGGGGGACTCTCAAATTGTCATTCAGCTAATCACAAAAATCCTCCATGGGGAAATCCTGATGAAAATCTCCCCAAGTTGGCGATTCTCAAGGCTGCTAGAGAGATTCGAGGCCCTCCTCATAACCAACCTCGGCATCATACCCTCCCATGTGAAGAGAGAAGCAAACAGGGTGGCAGACTGTATGGCCAATGAAGGGGTAGCAATGGAGAGGGAATGCATCTACTGGGAGGCACATACCTCTGGAAGATCAGACATCTCAGACCAATGTCAGGCTCTTGACAACAAGGATTTCCTACCCCCGAATGGGGTGACACGTCGAGCAGAGTGGCCACGCAGTGATGATTTGGGTAAGGCCTTAAATACAGGCCACCCACTCCCATCTCCTCACCATTAAGATGGGAGCAAGGTTGAGTTGCCAAGGCATGGGGATGAGGTCTCTCACGCGTGTGAAGATGACAGGAGCTCAGAGCACTAAAGGCTCGGCATTAATGGCCAAGCCCATCACAGTCATAGCTATGTTTATCAATAGCCATGAGTGGAATGCAATGTATTGTGAGGTTTCTCCGGCGAAGGCTGGAATTTTGGGAAGCTGGTGCAGTGTAAACTACCAAGATCTAGTTGTAATATTAATTATCCATATGCCAAGGGCAAGAGGCATGCCTCGCAGAGGTGTAACATGGTATGCTTTTGACTCTCGAAGGAAGCGATAATAGAAATTCGAGAAGGCGTTGTCCATAGCGCGAAAGAAACGAGCTCGCAAGACAAGGAAGCCTAGGACGCCTCCCATGGATTATGTGGAGGAGATTGTCCCGGAAGAACCCTTCCAGGTTCCTCCAGAGCATCTCCTCTTCACTGTGCCAGATAATTGGGATCCGCCGAACTGCTTTCTGGTAGAAACCAAGCCACCGACAATTACACACAGTCATAAGGAGGGCAACGAGGATTTGGAAAATAACACTTGCTATGTCGAAGAGGAGTTTTCGAGCGACATGGAAGAAAAGATGAAGTCAGGATCATACAAATATTCTAAGGAGGCAGACCAACAGGGGGCTCAGGGAGGAAAGCACTATGGGCACGAGAGTGAAGACGCGGAGCACATACAGGCAAAGGAGGGTGGCAGGGCTCCATGGCTCCACCTAGACCACCTGGTGTTGATATTTGAAGCAAGGAGCCAGGTGGAAGACCAAATCTATCGAACCCTCCAAATCCACTAGCACCTTGACATGTTTCATGATGCCTATTCAAACACGTCACCTGGTCGATGTTGCCCAACATCTGCACAACCATTCATGATTCCATCCATCTCGGGAAGGAAGGAAGGAGCTGATGACGACACCGGGTAATTGCTATTGTGAATGTTTATGGTCAGAAGTTTGATTTTGCTTAGATATAGCACTTTATCCCTGTTAGACTCACATCATTTTTCCATTCGTAAGCTTGGGAAACAGTTTTAGACTCATGGTTACCATCTGTCCTGGTTTCCCTCGGGTGGGACAGATGGCAGGTCGGTTTATTTGCAAACCAGCTGCTTAGGAAGCCAACTGTCTCGGTTTCCATTTTTTAGGCAGGACAGTTGGCATTCCAAATGTTATTGTAAACCTGCACTTTAATACAAATAGGATTCACCTCATTTTTACTTAAAGAAAATAAAATAAAGGAATAGTTTAATATAGTTCAATATGCAGGAATACAAAATGTAAAAAATCAGTACGATAAAATAAAATTGGAAAATTAAATGTGTAATATATTAAATCTACGACAACATCTAATAATTACATTTCACAGTTCTCATTTTACCTTTCCCCAATAGGACCTCCCCTTCAAATTTGTTGATGGAGTCGAGATGTCAAATGCGAGGAACATTCATATTTTATGCTAATTTAGGTAGATATTGACTAATATACAACATGCATTGATATACCATATAAACCTCAACCATAGAACCCTCCGAACGTGCTCTTTGTCTAAAAAAAGCCTTCAATGACTTCAATTGCCTCTCCACCATCCACATCGACCTTGTGTGTATTGGTCCACATAATTCAATCTCCTCAACTTGGTGTATGAGGTAGTGTTCTTGTCCATTGAAAAATGATGGAGGTAGACACTGTTGCATTTGACACATTAGTCGGGGAATTTCTCTCTTCCAATACCTTATATCTTCTTTATGGATTTATTTTGATGAAAGCCACCTACAAATGTTGATGCAATAAAATAATATCAAGGCATACATAAATTTGCAGATAAAACATAATATGTAAATAAGTTCCTCTACAAATCACATAAGAAGTACATTTTCCTTATATAACATTACTTACCTCTTGTATTTTCCAAGTACATAAACAATTTGTTTTATGTTGTTGTCAAAGTCGTCTGGGAGAGATAAAGGTAGAACATACTGTAACCAAAAACCAACAATTATTACTTGTTTCCAAAAAATGTGTACCAATAAGAAAATATATTGTAACCTACTAATTACCTTAATGAATGTATGTCAGTCATGTGTTTTAACTCCACCAAAATCACCTTTTTCCATTAAGATATTTTGTACGTTCGACGAAAACCCCGTCGGAAACCTAATTTTTTGAATGACCTCTTTTACAATATTGCTCTACTGCTCCATCAATAACCAATGAAAACTAGTATTTTTTTCACAACAATCACCATTAGAATTAATAATAACACTTTTCAATGTGAGATTAGCTTCCTGGATGTCACAACAAATATTTCCAATTCTCTCTTTGTCAGTCCTTCCATCTAATATTCGCCATAAAAATTATTCTATGTTCTTCCCGATATGAATTGTATCAAACATATGAACTATTTGTAGGTTCTCGTAGTATGGCAACCTACTGAATTGCATCAGGTAAATTTTCATTCCTCGTGGAAGCCCATTCGTGCCTTAACGACATTCATGAAACATCAACAAATTGAAATTAACACTAATTAATCAAACAAAATGAAATTAATGCTAATGAAATTAACCAAATATTTATATAATATGTCGTACATAAATAATTTGCATACCTTGATGATTTCTAATATATTCCAACTTCCATAGGCGAGGTGTAATTATTTGTGGTTTTTTTCCATTCTCTTCTTTACCATTGAATTTTGCTTTGTCTGTAGTTCGATAACTATGGTTCTTAGGTAGAAAGTGCTTATACTCATCAAGAACTTCATTTCCTAAACTCCTTGAATGGCGATATTTTATTCTGGGACCACAAACTAGGCATGCAAATTTACCCTTTGTTTGAAGACCTACAAGATATATGAATTAATGTAGCGAATTAGAGTTACAATTTAAAATAATGCATGATATTTTCAATAAATATATATAATATTAAATCACAAAATAAAGTAACAATATACCACAAAAATTGTGTTGACCCGGGAGCATCATGAATTGTCCATGATAGTATTCCACGGAATTGAAATCGTTTTTGCCCTATTGGTCTAGAGATGTCATACATAGTGACGCCAGCCCATAACTTCAACAACTCATCGATAACAGGCTCAATATATACATTCATATCTTTAACCTGGTACTTACCTAATTGGTTAAACATACTGCATGATTAATTATACTTATCTAGATTTCATTGTATATAAAAGAAATAATTACCATGCACGAAACAAAGAACTAAAATATTTTGTCATACTTTAAAGAAAATAAAAGATAATTAAATACCTAGAACAATATTTGCCAACATTGTGTCATCTCTCTTGATTGACATCCAAGGGGGAAGGTTATTGTTTATAACAAAAACATGCCACACTAAGTACGTAGAACAAAGCTCTCCAAATGGATTAACACCATCAACAGCCAACAAAAGTCTAACATTACGAGGTTCTTCTTTAAAAAAATGGCCACTTTTCTTCAATGTACTTCAATTCAGATCCATCTGCAGGAATTTGAAGAACATCATCTCGAATTTTGTTCTTTGCATGGAAATCCATAAACTGTGCTATACTTTGGCACCTGAACAACCGCTGGAAACGTGGAATTATCGGAATATAACAAAGAACTTTGTGAGGCACCTTCTTTGACGCATTATCGGTTTGATGTACTTATTTGACATTGTGGGCATTCATTTTCTAATGCATATTTTCCATAGTATATGATATGATCATTAGGACAAGAATCAATAGCCTGATACTCCATTCCAATTTCTTTCATAATCACGGATATTTCTTGATATGTGTGTGGAAAAATATTCGACGTCGACAATAGAAATTCACCTAACAATCTACAAAATTCAAAAAAATAAGTCAATGTATACAATATTCATCATCAATATTGCATCCATACTAATTTACAAATTAGAAAAAAATAGCAATATAGGAAAAAATTGAACCTTTTAAGTATTTGTGAACATGCAAGCATAAATAATTAACAAATTAAATACTTTAGTATCTGTGTGAGGCATGTGTTTGATCAACCATTCAAAACCTTCAAGTTCACCAACAACAATATAGCAGATAGAGGATTTGTTTTTGAGCCTTCATAAAGAGGTTGACGTGACTTCTCGAGTAGAGGATCAACATCGTGACTATTATCCTAGTAGTCCTCATCCATTGGAGCAAATGTGTCTTGGATCAATCTATGTATCTCATCTTCTTGATTTGAATCACTAACGTTATCTCCATCCATATCAGCATTAATAACTTGATCAATAGCTTCAATATTATCATCTCAAAGTTCATCACCCTGTAAAGGAGTATTTATACTAGTACTTGGAAAATAACTCTCTGGAGGTCGACATTTTGGGGGCATCGTCTATATATTTAAAAAAACGTAGAAAAGTTAGTGTGTATAGAAAATATAAAAATCCTGATAAGAAATATTACTAAAATTCATGACATGATGATTATTACAGAGAATACATTAAATATTGAATCCTCTTACCAAGGGGCGATATTCATAACCCCCTTCGATGTTCTCCTTCTCCCTACAATGTCTTTCAATTGTTGTTATTAAAAGTCTTTTTCTTTGCAAGCCCCTGCAATCATAGTAAGGGCAATAACATTTTCCATTGCCCCTCGCCTCTAATGCCGCTCTTAACCGAGAAAGCTTCTTGTCATTTTCGTTCATAGTGACAAATCCTTGTACTAACAAGTAATTGTCTTACCTACACCATACCAAACAGTAATTTATCAAATTTTTATATTTTAGCTACTCCTTCATGATATTTTAGTTACTCTTTTTGATTATGATATGTTTATTTATAGTGACCTACAATCCTCACAATTATTTCTTCTAAGACATTTTGACATTTTGACATCATATAAACACAAAAGTTAGAGAGCTAACAAGGTCACTAAGGGATAGGATTAGACCTAAGAGGATTTTTTTTCCACTTTCTATTTCAATCATTAGTCCAACCGGTAAAGCTGTTATGAGTTGGTGGTTTTTTAATAAGGATTAAATTTACATAAGGAATTGTAAGCTCAAATTAATCTAGATTGATAATGACATCCGTTTTTAATGTTTGAATTGACTTATTGATGGAGTAATTTTCCCTCTTCTTAAAATACTTCTTCGGAAAATATTTTTCTTGACATTTCACATGAATTCCCATAGAATATACTAACTAGATCCAAAAACCAATGACATAATTATTTTGAAATAAGGTACTGCACATATAATATATTATCAAGGAAAAAACAAGCTACATGAAATTTATTTTGAACAAAAATTTACAAGTTAAATGAGTACATAAGTAAAAAAAACATACTAACCTTGCAAGTTCAAAATCCGATCTATGTAGATCGAGAATTGGATTTGCTCAACCAGTGGGTAACAGAAAAAATAAATAGCTCAAACAAAAGCCAAGAACAGTGTCGCAACTATAGCAAATGTGTCGCAAAGTCTCTTAAAGTTAGGTATATATAGATTGACTATCGTCGATATAGCGATGAAAATGCCTAAGTTGACCTGAAAAAGTCAACTAGCCGTTGCAAGCCACATGTGTTAGCGGATTTTTTTGAGGTATGCAATAATCGTCACTATAGCGACGAACTTTCGTGGAAATAGCGATGAAAATCTTGCCCAATTTAAAAAAAATGAAAATAATTGAAATGTGGAAAAAATTGGTGGAATAATCTGCCCATATGTACTAGTGCATGCATTCAATGATTGGTTTTGGAAACACTCAATCAAAAAATAGAGTTTAATACATAATGATAATAAAATTTAGGAATGTGGGTGGAATTAATAGACATAGGTAATTCCATCTTAGACCCCTCTCTTATCCATTCTCCTAGACATTCCCCTAATCTCTTGCGGATTAATTCATCCCTTATCTCTTTCCATGTCCCCCTTAGCAGCTCAAATCATGTTTTTATTATTAACATTCATAAATACATTTCGCATATACATCGCTTGGCCATAGCCACATATTATATCTACATTAAGAATTAATTAAAATCGGGATGACAATGGGGATGTTACAAGTTATTCCCATATGTCACCCATAGATACAATTATTTTCCTTGATAGATTTGTTGTTTCTTTCCCATATACCACTCTTAATATAAGTTCAGGTGCTCAAGTAGACCGAATAGGTAGTTCTTTTCATGGAACAGCTACGACACATAATTCTGCTAGGGCCAAGGTATAAATTGGTCATTTGGGAGGACATCTTGGTGTTTTAGGACCTCATGAATGATACATGATTCCTAGAGGAACATATTAGGGCCTATGTCTCTAGGTTTTGGTCGATGACCATGGCCTAGACCCCAATACTTATCCAATAGATAAAATTTTTATGTTCTCCATAACACGTGCATGATTTTATCCTTTAATAATGTGCACACATTTTTATCATATAAAACATACATCCATTATTTGTCTATAAAAGTAAAAATGCACACATCCCAACATTACTTCTATCCAAAACCATGTTAAAAAATTAAAAGATACAATGAAATGTTGAGAATATTTCTGATTCAAAGAGTTCTATATCATTTAGGTAATGGTTGAAGGAGAACCTTTTACAAGATATCAACATCAATCATTGGAATAATGGGAAACTTACATAACTGAGCAAGAATATTGGTGAGGAAAAAGAATCTTCTCAAAATCATGGAAGAAATTAGAAACAAAGCAATGTTGGACATGGAAAATTAGAGGGATTCAATGAGAACTACTTCAATTCCAATAATAATTGGTGCCACAGTTCTTCCTACCAATTCATGATGGGAAAAACATAGACATTCAACTAAGTGAGCCTCATTTTATACAACAATGGATGAAATGACACCTCACAGCTCTACATGACAAGTGAAACATAGGTGCTCATTAGGATCCATTTCAATTCCAACATCAAGTTAACCTCAAAAAAATATATCACCATGTAACTATAAAATGGATGAGGTAACAAAATCACTTTTGGCCTATTGTAATTATAGAAAACAAGAAATTGGAGAGGAAACACATGCAAAAACTTCTGGTGAAAATGTTTTTGGGGTCCAACCTCTTGTTGAGTAAGTATATGTTATTTATACCACCCACAAGTATATCCATTGAACACCATTTAGATACTAGCAAGGGAATGAGGGGATACAAGTTCGTGTTGAATCTCCATAGAATCTTGGAAATGTGTTCCATACTATATATGCAATCCCCTTACCTCCATGATCCCAAGTGTGTCAATGAACTCCGAAACATATCTAAGTGGATGAAATTATCATAAGTCCCCTTGAAGGTAATTTAGCTAAATGGTCTATGTCTTATCAAGATTAAGAAATAATGAAAAAATACTTTGATTCAAAATGTGTTGGAGACAAATGTCAATTATTTTTATCTTTGTAAAAATACATGTGTTTTTCTATTGTTAGAAAACATGCATTTGAAATATAGCCTATGCTAAGATATTTTTGTGCCACTAGGTATGAGTCTACAACTTCATCAAGGAATTTTTGGAAAATATACAACAATATGTTCAACATGTCCTTATGGCTTGATGGCAAGATGAGTAGTTTGGAATTTTTAGAGATACATTTCCCCTTGGTACTATATTTTTAGTGGTTGATTTTTCTAAGAATTACACCCTCTAGATCCAAAATGAGATTCAAAGTCGATATTTTCATTTTGAGTAGGTTTCCTTAATGGTCCATATCACATATAGTTATGATATAGTTATGGTATAGATACTAGTGAAGAAAAACAAGTAATATTGAAGGAATTTCACTTCTATGTAAGTGATTATAGGTATCATGACTTCCATTATGCACGTCATTGGTTCTAGTTTTTCTATGGTCAGTTGGAAGAGAAAAATAAATATATGGAGCAATGTTAGATTTGGTTCAACTGATGTGATGTTTTGTTCCAAAATGTCCACATATTTCATTGGTTGTGTTCATTACACAAAAAAATACAAGGTACCACATATGTGGAACTATTTTGAGACTGGTCGTAGGAAACGAGAACACGATGCAGTTGCAGCATGTTAAAATAGCCCTACATAGGGAGAAAATGATGTTATATACAAATTTCCCTATTCAAGATGCTCGATCTATAGCCATGTGGCATATGTCAATAATGGTAGAGGGATCAAGATTGTAAATGGAATCAAAAAGGAAAAGGCACGTGCAAATATTTTTGGGGGAGTTTATTGAGGTAGAACATTCACATGCATGGAAATGAAAGAGTGTGCTTGGAATTCATTATTTTCATTCGGTGTGAAGCTCTGATAACCTTGTATTTGAAATATGTAAAAGAAAAATCACTTTCTTCTATCTCCCATGTAGTTACGTTTATTGCAATGAGTGTGAATAATTAGACTAGTTTGATGCATGGGATCACATATCACTTTTAGTTTATTAACATGCACTTGTTCAATTAACCACATTAGAGGTAAACCAATCATCCATTTCTACAGATTATGATCATGTACATCTTGGTATGATTTGCAATTTCTTTAACATATGTATGGTCTTTAGGTAGACATTAATGACTTTATTTTATGTTAAATATTATATCTTATGATAATAATGCTAATCACTATACATTATATTCTACATGGCACACACACATATATAGGTTTTTCCAAATAGAATGAATAGGTGCGGATTATTTGTTGGCATGCTGTCTAGAGGTAAAGAAAACCCTCAACACATCCATAATTAACAATGACGGTAACCACTTCTTAGTGAGGTAGAAGGTTTAACAATGACGGTAACCACTTCTTAGTGAGGTAGAAGATTTTTAAAAGTAAATACTTGACACAAGACAACAACACAAGAAAAAAGAATGATGTTATGTTTAGGGATTACAAATTAGGTGCAATTCTATATCACTTTATGAACTTAATCATTTTTACAAACTTCCAATTATAAATGATCCCTAGAAGAAACTCCATAAGGTACAATACTTCATAATTAATGTTGAGCACAAGAAACCAATGGAGACCATTAATAACAGAGATTATCAAAAAGGTTTGGTTGTATTATAATAGGTATATTGAAAAATGAGGTATGTTATTTAAGAATTGTAAATTAATTTGTTTCTAATGCAATTTCAATTTCATACATGAAATTGCTATTTTTCAATGTAATATTTGAAGACACTAATTAGATTATCCTTATCATGCCTAGGTTCTACAAATAATTTGTATGTCACATGAAAAAGGAAATACGAATATTGATCTCATTAGACACTACCGATACATGCTTGAATTTGTTTTATATCTGAGAGTTAAGGTGACAAATTAAGGTTTAAAAAAAAAAAAAAAACCTTAGTATTTTTTCTTTGCTAGTTAGACCATAGTTTAACACTTATCAAATGGACCATAAACATTTACACTAGCCTTCTTGTTGGTAAAAAATGGCTAAATATTTTGGACAAGATTTCCTCTAAATTGCACTAATTATATTTAACATTCTAATTATATTTAACATGTAGAATGTTTTCAACTTTAATGTAAATAGTATGGACTGATTAACTAGATGGAAAAGTAGTTTTGTTTCTTTTATAATTTGAAATAAGACATTTTAGATCTATTATATGCCTTGGAAAGTGAGACTTAAGGGATGTTAGAATTATGGTATTGAAGTAAATTCATATGGTATTTATTCTTTTGGGTTGCTAGATGAAATTGGGTTATTAAGGAAAGTAAAATAATATTATTGTAATTTAATATTTCATATCAGTGTTAAGGTTGAAAAATCATAAGGGTCAAATCTAGAAAACCTTAAAAAAATGAAGTAAAATTTTAGATTTTTCATTAAAATCTTTATATCCAAATTTTCAATAAATCTAACCCAACGAAGACTTCCCCAAATAAAGCATGAAATGGTTGAGGTGTTTTCCTTTCTAAAATTGAGATTATTCTAGCTAGAAAATATATGAGGTGTTTTCCTTTCTAAAATTGAGATTATTCTAGCTAGAAAATATATAGACATATTTCAAATGCAATTTTTGGATTCTGTAAATTTTGTATATTTTATCTCAATCATAGTTTTCAGTGCAACATTGCTACTGAAATCATGCATAGTTTACTAGAAGTTGGAAGAGCAAACTACAAGCTCCAATTTTCAATGTTATTGTATGATCATCTATTATGTGAATATATATTATGTTAGTCAACATTAAATGTAAGTGATATGTAATTAGTGTTATTGTTAAATAGTGGCTATCCTTGTATTTTATATCTTATACAACATTAATTCATTTTTTCATGTCATCTTCATTTTTTAGTGTTTATTATGAATTTGCATGTAATCTTTACATACTAATGTTATTATGAATTGGTTGGTAGAATTGAAGTGTTATTGTTCCCTTCACGTCTTTCAATATGTAGAATTAATTACATAATCAATGAATTTCACCAATCACTACATCTTTCACCAATCACCACATCTAAATATAAAAAAATTGTACTATGTATTTATTATTATGCATTATTATATTTATTATCTAATATATTATTTATTATTATATTTATTATCTAATATATTATTTATATTATATTTATTATGTAATATAATAAATGTGATATAAAAATATATATTATTAAATTTGAAATGTTTATTTTCAAAAAGAAAAATTGAATATTTTTAAAATGCAATTTGTATTTGGTTAGCTTAACTTAATTGGAAGGAAAATTATGTTAATCCCAAAACTATACAACATCCACATTAAAGTAAAAATGTGGTCAAAGATCCTAGCCAATACCACATATGACAAATCTATAAACTAAGTGTCATGGAGCAACACGTCTTCTTCTATTCCTTGTGAGTCTCGGTCGAATTCTTTGAATTCCAAACTTTCTGACGATATAGTTATCAGTGTTAATTTTTTTCATTTAAAGTTTTTACAAATTGATTTTTTTTAAGACTATGTAACTAGCCCCTAGTTAGCATATTGTTCATGTTTCACAATAATCATCATCATCAATAATTATAGGGTGTCAGCTATCCTCTTGATTTCCAAATCTACTTGGCAGAGACTAAGCTACCATGCAGCGCTTGTTTCTCTCCACTTTGGTTTAAAAAAACTCAATCTTTTTTCTTTGTTTACAATTTCGTATGAACATTGAATATAATTTTTTTTCCATATTTTTCAATTTTCTATAAACATTGAATATAGTTTTTTTTCCATATTTTTCTAACCATTTCAATTTTTTTTTACTTTATTGTCCATTTCAATTTTTTTTTTACTTTATTTCAATTTTTTTTTACTTTATTGTCCATTTTTACGGATTTCTACATATGGTCCCTGCATCTGGTTGCTACTTTTTTAAGCTCGTATCCCTCCCACTTTTACACATTGCATTCTCTAGTGATGAAACATATCTACAAGTGACACGACCATTGTTCACCACATCTAAATTGGAAAACATAGCGAAAGTATTTTTCGATTCACAACATGACTTAACTCCAAACCTAGGTATCAAGAAGAGTAGGAAAGGCACGCAATTGTGCACTTGGTTCTAGTATAGAGGTAGAATTGTCAATATCTAAGTGGCCCAAATTCATGAAGGCAATATTATGATCAAATGAGACAACTGGGATCAAATCAATGACAACGTTAACAGTATACCTTGGATTTGGTTTCATATCACACACATCCATGGAATTCTAGTTGATATTTCCCATTTTAGACAAAGTAGTATTAGTGGAAGGCATTGCAACTTGCATCTCGGTCATTTATAGAGGAATTATACTCCACAAAAAATCAGCCAAAGGACCTACCTTTAGATTTAGTTTTATATTATATTTCTAGTCTCATTGTAACTATAAGTCAAGTTGAAATAATATAAATTCTAAAGGAAAAATCAAACTATCCATGAAAGTGCAAGTGCAATTTGATTTGGGTTAATTGTTTATAGGGCTATGGTTTATGCTTTTTGTCTTTCTTGATAAATAATTTTAGGTTTTCCATATTTTTCAAGTTAATTCCTTGCCTTATTAATGTACTATTAACTCTTGCCTATTTGCAACATGAGAAATAGTTCATAGTGTAGGTTTTGAAAAACAATTGTTAGATACTTTCATTTTTCTATGGTTATAAGGAGGTTGCAACTTCTCTAGCATTATTGGAAATTTCTATGAATTAGTCCCATGGAGAGTTAGTTGCAACCCAAATTCTTGTTTACATTAGAATCCTATTTTTGAAATCATGAGTTTGGCTTGTTGTTCTTGGATGGTCTTATTGGAAGTGGCTTTAGCATTGCTCCCTTTAAGGAACAAATTCTTTCAACTTTTCCCCCTTTGAGGAACACATTCCTACCAACCAAGATGATGTTTGCATGAATTTGTATTTTCCATATAACCATTATTTGAGATGAATCCCCATTTAAAAGGTATAATCATTTCATTTTTGGGTGGGATGATTTGGTTGGAATGTGGCTTGGTAAGTTTCTTTGTTTCTACTTCATAGTGGGTAGTGGAAATCCATGCATGTTCAATATTAACACCACCACTCTGCATGGGCATGGATACTAAAAGTGATATGATCCTTTTTGGTATTTCTATCTTATGAGAAATAGTACTAGATGTCGTTTTAGACTTGGCTACTCATGAATCTATAAAGTCTACCAGTGACTGTCACATAAGGTTTAGGAGTAGTTTCATTTATCCACATTAGATTTTCCATAAAGAAAATATAATTAGAAAATAATCTCAAACAAAATTTATCATGAGCTACACTTGGTTGAAGAAAATTGTTTGAATGGTACAAATTTATTGAGCATTGATGTACTGGAGCTGGTATAATATGTATTGAAGTGCATGTAATATTATAAACAACTATAAATATATCTTATAACATCCAATAACATGTATTCCTACCATCATATTTACCGCTAGAATAATCCAATCTAATTTTTTGAGTGCCATGAGAAAATTGTCTAAAACAATTTAAGAAAAGGAACCAATAACTCACTATAACTACTACGAAATAAAAGAGAGAAATTTTAAAAGAAATGAAAAAATAGAAACACCAAATAGGGATCTTAGATGGCCTTTCTAGTGATGAAGGAAAAGTATATTAGATATCTAGAGCCGCATATGCCCCATATAAAATCAATGAATCCCAAGGAATCAAGAAAAAGAGCCACAAATGCCCCATACAAAATCAATGAATCCCAAGGAATTAAGAAAAATAAATACTATGGTGGCTAGTGTTGTACATAAATAGTCATACCTTAGATCCTCCTCTATAAGCCTGGACTTTGACATACCACAGGGCATTTTTTTAGTTTTAAGACATATTTGACATGTGGATAGAAAATCCACATGTCAACATTTACCAACATAAAAATTTTGAACTTGTCAAATCAATGTCCCACTCCGTAGGGTACCTGTCATCAATTCTTGGTACGTAGCTTCTTATAAATATGTTTTGTAACCTCCTACCCAGGTGTCCCACTGAATTGGGGTTTGTTGGAGGAGTAAAAAACCGGTAAACTAAATTCAATGTTGTTCCAAACTCCCAGTCCGCATACAATGCTAATGGTTAATTGAATATCCAGCTGCATGTCTAGTCAATAAATGGGCCAAGTGGGACTTCCTCAAGCCAAGCATCGTTTTTTATTATGACAAGGAGACTTCTAGTGAAGATTGTTTATTGGTCTCCTCGCCAACTTCTATTCTCAAGTCTTTCCCATCAATTTCCACCAAGAAGCTTGATGCAAACACTCTTATACTTCTTGATCTAGATTTCTCATTCATAAATCTTGACAATTGTGCCACTAGTTTGGAATCATGTTGGATTGCATTATATTTGATTCGCTCTATGATGTTATATTCCCACTAGAGTTTTTCAATGTCATTGCAAGGCTTGAACCAGAAAATTTTCAAGATCAAAGAAGCCATGGACGTGGACAATTTTCAAGATCAAAGAAGTCATGGACGTGGACGATATGATGAATCCTCCAACCAAAACAAACATCTCTAGTTAACCACACACCTCTTAAGTTAATAATGGGATGCTACCTAAAACTTGTGACTTTGACTGAGTGCAGATCCTACTACATTTAATCCTAATGAGTTCAAATATATTAAACCTTTTACAGTCATGAATATGTTTGTGATTAGTAAGGTGCATGCCTCTTCTTAAATTACTAGTTTATTTGAACAACATCAACTTATTTTTATTGGTTTTTTTTATTAAGAGGTGTCTTGTATAAATTTCCCATCACTATTAACTTAATTACTCAAATTTGCATATAACAACAACAAAAAAATGACATTTATAAATATGCATAAAACAACAGGCATGAAAAACAAATAATTGTCATCAAATTTCCACTTGATAGGAAGAGTACATCTGAAATTCCAAACCTACTCTTCTATACCGTCATCATAAATGCAAGATACCCAAACAAAAACTAAGTGAAGTAGTTACACAAAAACTAGGTTAACAAAATCAAAATTTTCATGTTCATTCCCATCATACTACGACATAAAGACATAAATATTATAGTCATTGAAACCTCTACCACAAAATTTAGACATCATTCTTTCTTATAACCCATATTTATTCTTATTCTTAATAACATCAAAGAATTTTTTTATGAAAATAGTTTATTGCTACTACTATACAAATACAAAGACCATTCTAGCAATAGTTTACCCCATTCACATGGAGCAATACAACTTTCACATCCATAACCCCACTTTAGTTTTGAACTTTTACTATTGAAATAAATCAATATATATTTTCAATGAGATGTGTCTAGTTTGTATGCCATCTTAGAATCAAAATTTAAATTGAAATATCCATTATGTTTCCATATTGGGATTCCATTCTACATAGCTTTCACCATGATGAGAGTCTTCCTTAGTTGTTTGAGAACCTTGGACATGAAGAGCTTGCAATGGCCAACATTCATAGAAGTCCATTGCCACATGGCCATTGTTGGAAATTGTGGATGCTTTTTACGAGAGCCATTTAGAGAAGTCCATTGCCACATCGTTGGGATTTTTATGGTCAAGTTATTCTTTGTTGAAACATATATTCACTATATTATCTATGTGTCTTATTGAAACATCTCTTCACTATACATGATAAGTTCTTTGCATAAAGTTAATTTAAATAAATAATTCATTCATTGATTTGCTAAATTATGAACCGTGAATGGATCCCAAGATTAAATAATCGTGGGTTTGTAAAGATGAACATGTTGCACTCACAGTGTCATTTGAAATTATCTGAATGTTAAGTGAATAATTCGTAGATTTGCTGAATTATAAAATCATGAATGGATTCTAAGGTTGAATGAATTGCACTCACAGTGTCATTTGAAATTATCTGAATGTTAAGTGAATAATTCGTGGATTTGCTGAATTATGAATCATGAATGGATTCTTAGTCATTCAGTTTGTATAGATGAATATAGTTTCTCTCATAATGGCATTTGAAATTAATGTGAATCTCTCTATGCCATGCCATTGTGATATTTTCTATGAGTACTAGTTCATTACTTTCAAAACTCAAAGTACCATCTCAATAGATAGGAATATAGTTTATTAGTGGGATATGAGGATTTGAGTGGAATAAGTCCCTAATTGTGATTAAAAATTAAGAATCATGTTAATAGATAGAAATAGAGTTTATTAATGGGATACTAGGATTTGGGGTGGAATAAGTCTCCAATTGTAATTAAAAATTAAAAGATGTTATTAAAAAACATCTGTTATTATTAGATTAAAAACATTATAGGGAAATAATATCCACCATTCCATTTTTTTAAAATCAATTCTTCTAATTTATAAGTTTTCTTCAATTCAAAGCCAACATTTTTTTTAAGAACAATTCCTCTAATCCATAGGTTTTCTTCAATTCAAAGCCAACTATTTGGCTTTCTACCCTATGTTTATTAAAAAGTAACAAAAGAAATTATGTACATATATAATTTCGGTGAAAACAATGTCCTTCATTATACAAGAACAATATTAGTTAAATGAGTTCAATTAATTTGTTTTATGGAACTAATATTAACTTTAAAAATATATTTTGAATAAAAAGGATATATTTTTTATATTAGTTAAATAAGTTTGATATTAAAAATATATTTCATGAAAAGGATATATTTTTGTGTTTAATGATGATATCAAGTATACCATCCTTGAATTACATGTTTAAATGTTTTTTTTTTCTCAAATATTTTACATTTCTCTCATATTTGTCCCACCTCTACCCTTATATATATATATATATATATATATATATATATATATATATATGAGGGTGAGGGTGAGGTAAATATGAGAAAAATGTATTCATATATATAATATATGAAGGTAAGGGTGAGAATGGCGGTGAGAGAAATGTATTCATATATATGAGGGTGGAGAAAATATGAGAAAAATGTATTATACATTTTTCTCATATTTTCCCGACAGGGCGGGGGTGCGAAAAATATGAGATAAATGTATTATACATTTCTCTTCTAGGAGTTGTATCCTAGGGGTTGCTCTCGAGAGAAGTAATACTGAAGAAGTGTCGTGAGCTCTTCCCCGAAGCATCCTTCTTAATTGCATAAATCCAAATCGACAAATGCATAAGCAGTTGACTCAGTAGCTTAAATAGCATCACCAGAAGTAGCACCATAGACAAAAACAAAGATGACAGTATTTTTCATTTACCTTAAACCTCCTTCTAGTCTTAGCTCCGCTTAATTCATCATGAAGAATGTAGTTCTTATTAGCGAGCTCTTTCACATTAGACAGGAGATCCTACATGTAGAAAACCATCTACACTTTTTATAATCAATATTAATTAATATTAAAAATATATTTCATGAAAAAGATATATTTTTGTGTTTAATGATAATATCAAGTATACCATCCATCCATGCTTAAATACTCTTTTTTTTCTCAAATATTTTAAGTGCCTAATGTGATAAACTAAATCTCAAGCTTTATTTCGCGGACAATTTCTAATATTGTATAAAGAAAAGTCTTTAATTTTATAATTCATGAATATAACAATTTAATTTTATAATTCATGAATATAACAATGAAGAGTTTCATTTATCATGCGTTATTTGCACATGGTTGATTTCAATAAATATGCTACTTTTCAAAGTAAAGACATGAATTAATTCTTATGCGACTTTTTCTTATTTCATATAATTTTATAATCTTTATTATAACATTTTGTATTTATAACAATTTTACTTATTAAATAGAAAAATAATAATATCAACATCTTATAAATATTATTAAGAGTTTTAAATTATTCACAATTAACATTATATAGAAATTGGAGATTCACATTATTCAAATAAAAGATTTTGCACTTTATATTATTACACTAAACCAATTACATATTTATTGGAATAACTCAAAGTTCCATAATAGTGGATCTAGATTTTTAAGATTAGCTAATACACTCTAGAGTCAAATCATAAAAAATGAGCAAACCACAATTTACTAATGTAAGCATTAATTATAACACCCTCTTTTAATGCTTACATCACAAAGAACAATAATAAAATCAAATAAACACATTGTCTAATATGGTCTTCGTTAGCATCTTTATACAATTACTTCTAACAATGATGATGTATTTGTAATGACTAACGATTCTTGACATACTTACATCCATCAAAGTCCATAGCTCATTGTATTTGACAGAAAAGTAGTCTAGATAGTGAATCATTCTATTAACATGCTCCCATATGTCAAGGTACATAGCACATTCTATTTGGAATTTATATAAGAGAGCAGTCTAGATATTAAATGTATCCAACAATCAATCTTACAAAGTGACCTATTTCACTCAAGCTTACAAACACACAAGGATCACAATTATAACTAGTAGTTGGTGTTCTTGGATTACTGAATTCTTTAAGAACCACGAGTTGTAACAGACTATAGGCATAATCAAACTAGTGACGAGTTATTATGGCACCACATACATCAAGAACCCCCAGCTTAAATTATGTTACTTTATTCTATGAGAGGTTCTTCATCATATAATTTTACACACAAACTAAATGTTGGTACATTTCTTACATTAAAAAAATAATATCTTCTACTGATTACTCGTTGCCTCCATCCTTTGAAGATTTTTGTCACTTCCAAATGATATTCATCAATCCGCCAATGGAATCTAGCATCTAAGACTTCCATATATAAGGTGGAGGCGTAACCTTTTCAATGGCCTTTCAATTTACCAATCATCCACGTCATGTTATCATCCACGACTTGTTAGATGTAGGGATGAAAAGCCATGGTCTTTCAAACGAAAAATAAGGGTGAAATCTCAAGATCATCCAACTCATTCATGGATATTTCCCAACAGCGATATGTAAACTCCAAATGTGATTCCATGAGACAAAGTTTATCTCCAATGGAGTGATCAACACACCAAATCATAGCTCAACGTATGCAGAAATTTAGAACACAACAGAAATATTCGGCCATCCACCAAAGCTTGAAGAAGAATACTTCAATAAGAAAGAGGTTGTATTTGCAAATCATGATCAAGGCTTCCATGATTAAGAACATAACTTTGAAATTTGGATGAAGAGGAAGCTCGACTACATGAAATTCACGATTTACAGATTTAAATAATTCGAGACACATATCCAACAACATTGATAGCGACCTACCAGGTATTCCCGCAATATGGAAGCTTATATGTCATTTGATGCACATTAAACCCACAAAGGGGTGTCCAAGGATTTGTCTCTGATCTCTATTGAACTCACCAGAATTATAGTAGTTTCAAAAAATCCCAAATTGTACTTTTGTTATAGATCTCTTGTCTCCTCTATTGCACCAATCCTTAAGCACCTAAAACACAAGGCGCTAACCCCTTTCCTCCTTCATGTGACCAATGGCTAGGTCCAAGCGCTTATCATGTATTAGCACTTGATTCTTGAACGTAGATCTCTTCCCTAGGTCTCGATCAAAGGTCGAGACACTTATCTACTGCAGGAAAGATCTGATTATTCTGTCTTAATCATCTAGTGAAATGGATGGCCTGCACTGCTTCAACATGCTAGCGTACTAATACGTTATCATAGCATGTGTTCATCTTGGAACCACACATCACCAAACCAATGTACGATCCATATTGATAGCGCGACACTCCCTTTGAATTAATCTCCATGCAACTTTACTGCATGCTTTGAATCTCCTCTGTCGATCATGTCTCTGGATCGATGGTCCCATCTCTTCATTGTGGAACTCCTTGTCTCAATCAAATAGACGACTCAGATTTGATCAACCATTGATTGGACGACTCCCACTCAATCATGGGATTAAACCTTATTAACCTCATTCTAATGGATATTGTCTCCTCTCTTATTGATCCAACGATCAACGATGAAGCTCGTCATCTAGGTTAGACTTTCGATCCAATGGTTTTTAATTAAATCCCATAGGAATCGGATGGTTCCTATATATTTACACTATAGTTTTGTCAACGATTAAGGATCATTGATCCTTACCAGTGATCAATCATCAATGATCATTATTTATCGAAGGAATTCTTTGGTGGTGGAAGGGTTTCAATCCTGATCTCCTCAACTCTTGCGTGGCTCTCTCCCCCGAGCTTTGATTAACCTGCAAACAAACCCTAAGGTCTGCACTTCAACCATTATACCTATCTACAGGGGTTTCCAATACCTATCTTCACATAGACATAACATTCATGATGACAGAGGTTCTCAACACACATAATGAAAAAAAACTTTCTCAATGATACTCGAAACAGAGTATTTCTTTCATTAATCATACAT
>SNQJ01S0015343.1:0-17448 GCA_010110895.2 Picea sitchensis
ACTCGGTGATTGTTTCCCCAAAGGGAAACACCTTTGTAACCCCGATCCACAAAGTCAGGATTTTCTTTAATTAAGCATGGATTAATTAAAGGCTTAAGTCAAATCACTTTTAATCAATTAAATCACACCTTCGCGATTTCGGGTTTTTAAGGTTCAAAGGCTAGGAGCGAAAACACCCGATGTGGTGAACGCCGAAAAGGGGATTAACAACTAAATGCACTAAATTGAAAGAACTAAACCAGATTAATTAGCGCCTTAAACAAACTTTAACACACACGGTTTACGGATGAAGTTTTGAATAATTCTGCGTTTTTCAATGTTACGAATCGTCAAGCATTTATGGCATTTATTTGAATTGCAATGAGGTGACAGATGGTAAGATCTCGTTTTTTACTTCTAAATCTTTCTATTAAGTGATTTGACCATTCTGTTGGCAATGACACACTCAGGCTTAAATGATCAAGATAGAGAGTTTTTCTTTCATTATTTTAGTTTTCATTTCTATTTGCGCGCATAACCATTTCACCAGGATAACCTCTGTTTGTGTTTTCAATTTTTCCGACAGGAGATCCAGTTGCAGGTTTCTCTATCATGGCTCCATGAAAAGCGCCCAAGGCAACTGCCGAGAGTTTAGGTTAGGGTTTAGATGTTGTTTCCGATACCTCGCCCCGAAGTATTAATTCTGTCAAGACATGGTCATACGTTTCCAACATTCTGCAATCCGAGTTGGTAAACTATTCGGATGATTCTAGTGACAACGAGAAGGATGACTTGTTAACCAAATACAAAATCGTCGCTCAAGCAGAGATGCACAGAATAACGGCGAGGCCCCAACTTCTTCCCTATTTTGATATGATCAGGTGGGTGCTGGACCATGTGGACATCCCGACCAAGACGATTATCAACGAATAGAAGGTAACGATTGCGACTTTCAGAACATAACATTTGCGGGCAATGTATAAATTGTCACCCACATCGAACCTTACTCACAATGCCGAATTTCTAGAAGGTTTCAAGAAGAAGGAGTGCGAGCAGTATGCAAAAAGTTTATCCGATCTGATCAAAGATTGGGTCCCACACCCCACGAAATTCAGGGCTGATACTCACAGAATCTATTCAATCTCTTCCTTGGAGCCACAATTCAAGTATATAGCGATGATGACCTGAAGGTTGTATGGGAATGAGGACACTACCCATTTTTTCCTCCCATGGGTACCGCTTATTCATACAGTTGCTGAGGTTTTCTCCTTCGACTAGGCTAAACTATTGTCTGACAGTCTGACCAGTCGAATTACCAAATATTGAGCACAGATGGCGAGTAAGAAAGCAACTTCGTTCTTTATGTCGGCTTACATCATGGATGCTATCTGCTTCATGAAACCCTTCCCACTAATGAATTGGAGCTGGGCTCCATCTAATATAGAGCCTATTCATGTCTACCACTCGAAGCTTTGGGAGGATAAAGCCAAAGAATTCATCTACGAAATCTTCAATTGGGTAATGGTGCCATTGGATGTCGCCATTTTCGGCCAACCGCTTCCTAGGATTTCGGATAGCGTCACGACCAACCTGAGTAGCGTGGAAGATTGGTATATACAAGCAGAATTTTCATATATCAGGGTTTTCGGCACCTCTGTTCCTCCATATTCTCTACTGCTATTCTTGCCAGATAAGCTATTGTGTCGCGAGATCGCTAGACAGACTGTGCTCGATGGAATAAGTAAAGAGCTCAAAGGAGTATCAAAAAAGGTATGGCTGCCCCCATTCATATTGGTGCATATTCCGTGTTAGATTTTGGCCATGCCAAAGATGAGGTTACGGATTTAGAAGAAATGAAGCTAGTGGATATTGAGTTCAAGAAGCACGACCCTAATAAGGTTGTGAGCAATCACCTGGCGAGTTGTGGCATGAAGAGATATGAACACGAGGATTCCGCTCATGATGAAATATTTTGGGGTGCGAGGTCCTACTCTGAAGTCCTAAGTCGGATTCAAGCCCTGCCACCTGGAGATATGGCTGATTTCCTTAAATTCCAGGAGCACCGACGGAGTTGTCTCCCCTAGGTTTTACAGGGTGAAACCCCAAAGCTTCCGGTTACATAGCAGATGGAAGCCAAAGGTTCAAAGGACTCGAGTCCTAACAAGGAGAAGAACCAAGAGGAAACAGGGGAGGCTGGAACCTTAGAGCGAGGAGCCAAAATCCCCTACCAACAGGAAGGAAACCCTGAAAAGGGTACGCCGAGCAAGCAGGTCCAAGGTCAAGCAGAGATACCCTCGCAAGGGTCGGGCAACTCACTATCGCTCATGTCAAACAAGCCAGCCACAGATGCTACCCCGAAACAACCATTCAATGAAATCGGTAGTCCTATTGCTTCTATCACACCCTTATAGTTCACAAAGGGGAACCTCGATGCAAGATGGGTTTTCGGTGAAGAACTAACACCCATTTCGGTCGAAGAATTACCCCCTAATGAATTTTTCTTTGATAAGAAAAGGAAGGCTGTAGTGAAGCAAGAATCATATCCAAAAGCGGGTGTAGTGGCTAAAAGATTTAAAATCTTAACAGAAGGAAAGGCCATAGGGGAGGAGGAATTCGTCGACGAGATAGCAGGAACACTGGGGGGTTATGCTACAACTAGCCAATACTCCGTGGGAACCTTGAAGGCACAATTGAAGCGAAAGAACCTCTTAATCGGCAAGTTGGAAGCTAGGGTGGCTACGGTGGAAGCAAACGCTAGGGATGAGGTGAGCAGAAGCCTCGAGCAGGCCAAAATAGCTGATTTGCAGGAGATCGAGAAGCTTAGATCTGACCTTGAGCTGGTGTGCTAGTCGACACAAGTAAGCCAAACGCAGGTAAGCCAGTAGGAGCAACAAATAATACAGTTACATTCGAAGTTGGATGTCATCGAGAATCAAGTTTTAGACATAAAAATGTTCAGATCCCAAGCTGCCGAAATCCGACAGAAGGTATTAACGACTCAACAAGACTTGCTTGTAAAAGTGGGAACCATTCAGAACCACTTTCAGATGATAAATCAAGTGTTAGAAAATATTTCTTTGAGAGAAAGAGAAGCTGGGATAGCTCGGGTTGCTTTCGAGGATGCTGTTCTAGCTACGATGAAGATAAAGATAGTCAGGAACTCCAAATTATCCATCGTAGAACAAAATAGAGGGAATATATTTTTAAAGGTCTGGGAGAAAAATATATCATAAAGTAGGGGGAGAGCTAAAGAGGTGATGAATTCTTGTGAGGAAACGTTTTCCTTGATAAATAAAAAATGGTTAGACCTTGATAAGGAAGGGAGTGCTGGGATGCTGGGCAAAATCAATATAGCTAAACACCTGCTGGACATCAAAGAAAACGTGGAGAAGGAGCAAGCGAAGATATCCCAGATAAGCCAGTTTGATATGGTCCAAGTGGACAAATGGCTAGTACAACCAAGTTTACAATTATGCTCTATCATCACGGAAGAACGACAAGTAGGGAAAAGGTTGCCATAGTTGGCGAAGAGTTGTTACACCTTTGAGGCAAGCAACCAAGCAGAGCCTTCCAGGTTGATAGCCCAGTTGGTTGAAAGGTGTTTCATTTGCATTGAGCAGGTGAAGGGGCAGGTTTCTGGTGCTAAATAATGACAGATGTCAACCCATTCTATTTCTGGAGCCGGAAGAGCAGAGAAAGGAAGGTGCTCCGCCCTTACGAGGGAAGACAAAAGACGAGGAGATGCAATGCTCCATTTTTTCATTTGTAACTGACAAGTTTCCAAAACGATCGGAATTCTAAATGTTTATAAGTTTGTTTAAATATACATTTAGGAAGAGACACATGAGGAGGGGGGGATTTTTTTCTGTTGGAGATTGTAATAGAGAAAGTTCTTTTTAGCCAGGATTAATACAAAGCGAATTGAAGACTCCATATTCCGTCAAGATTGAGTTATGTGTTTTCCTCTATTATTTCATACTTCATGTCATTTTTTACATATACGTCTTTGATGAATGTTTTAACTGCAATTTAGTATAACTTCTACTGTGGTGATCAGGTTCTAGTTATCTAGTTATTTACAGATTTTCCTTTGTATCGACTACTAGTAGGTACAATACCTGTGAATTACTTAGATCTCTACATTTTATTCTTTCATTAAGGTATCTCTTTCCTTTTTTCTTCTACTACAACGTGGGATTCCTCTGAAATTGATGATTCACATTGTTGACAATTCTATGTTTTTCTTTCGTTTTCACACTCGGTTTCAGATTTTAACTCAGTTACAGAAAACAACCTTCAATTTTTTTAAACCCTTCGATTGGCTTCAATGAATTTTCCTCGTATAATCTAAAATTGAAATAAGCACTTTAAAACATCAACCATTTTTTAAAGCTCTGTTCTCCCCATGACTGTACTCGTTGTAAGGCAGCCCAACATCGAACCTGACCTATCGGATCAAACCAACATCGCTTTGAATCTTTTCAATACCATACTTAAGACTGCCATCACCCCGGAAAAAACTCGAACGTTTATGGGCCACCATCGAATGGGATATCAACATTCAAGAAAATTTGGAAGCTAGACAAAGACAACTCAAAAATCAGCCATATCTTCTTTCCCCAAAGTTGTTTTTTCCCCTTCTTATCACTCACTCACTTTGGATGCTTAGACTCTATACTTTATAGCCTTAAGTGTAGACTCTGGAACAACACCAACTCTGCAGAGACTCTCGAAAATGCTAGTGAATTTGATACAAGTGATGAATCGAAAGAATGAAACACCTGCTGAGACATTGGTGCATGAATTCATTGATTCACAGTGCATTCATGACTTGCAAGACCGGATTGTTGAAATTGCACCTGCTGAGGGGCAACGTCCACTTGGAATAGTCAAGGACAAATTTGCTGAGGAAATGAACTTCCAAACACTCTTCTATGGAGATCCACATGCCACTAACATTACAGAACGATTCATTTATCATAAAATAGTCCGATGAGAGTTGCTACATTCAAGCAATGACTTCTTCTGTCACATAACAAATTTGTTTTTCAAAACAATGCGCATAATAATAGAGCAAGTTCTCTCCTACATGTGGGTCCAAATAAGAAAAGGCCAATTACAAGGAAGAAAGTTGCTGGCCAAGGATGTCAAGTACAAAGTAACCTAGATTTTTTTTCTAAAATATGATATTGGATATATAGATTTCAAAAACATTCACACCTCTCCTGACTATTTGCAACAAAACAATAAAACTATTTTTGCAATGATTCGACAATTGGGCCTGCCAACATTTTTCATCACATTTACAAGCGTAGAGCATTGCTAGGATCCATTGGTGGCTGCCATATCTGACCTGCATAGGAACATGAAACGTAAAAAACAAACTGATACACTAGAAAATAATGACATTGACTGCCTCATAAGAAAAGACCTAGTGACATGTACTCGGTACTATAGGCATATAATAAATGCTTTGAGACAATTGATATGCTATGATGAAACACTTTTCGGAAAAATATTGGACTACTTTTTTGTAACTGAATTCCAGAATAGGGGAAATGAACATGACCACGCAATGTTGTGGATAGAGGGTGCACCAGTCTATGGAGATGACAACAATTCAGAGATCGAGCAATTTGTGGACAAATACATAACATGCAACACAGATCATTTGGATCCAAAACTTGCCAAAGTTCATAGACAATGCTATACAAGAAGTTGTAGAAAACGAAAAAAACTCGCATTGTAGATACAATTTTCCCGTGCCGCCAATGAGAGCTACAATAATCATAGAGCCACTTAGTTTAGAGGACAATGTTGTTGTTGAGAAATTTAAATCCTTGTTCGCATTCATAGAACAAGGAGAATTTGACGAGCTGATGAGCTTCGATGACTTCTTGACTGAGCTAAATCTATCAAAAGATGAGTACATCCAAGCCATACAATGTACGCTTAAACAACCAACAATTTTCCTTAAACAAAAACTTTCCCATATTTGGAACAACAGTTTCTCCAAGGACATGCCAATTATGTGGAAAACAAATACAGATGCGCAGTACGCGCTCAATGCATATGCTGCAACATCGTACTATACCTCGTATATGACAAAGGTTGAAAAATCTATGACAAGTGCATTCAGAAGAATACACAAAGAACATGAAAGAAGTCATATTGATGCCATACAAATGATACACACACTTGGCAATACATTGCTTAATCTTTAACAAATATCTTCTCAACAAGCATTTCACATTGCACTTTCCCTGCCCCTCACTTGTAGTTTAAGATAATGTGTCTTCATAAACACATATCCACTTGAGAAACACACATTCATGCTTAAACCACCAGTTTTGCTAGAACAAGAGTCTGACAATTCAGAAGACGTGCTATGTCGCTCTATTGTTGATTATTACCTCCAGCGTCCATCTCGTATTAGGCATATCTGCTTAACATAATTCGTATCACATTACAAAAAAAATGGTATAGCCATATCAAAAAGAAAAAAACCCTATGTGATACGGTTTGTCAAATACAATAAACATTTTGACTATGAAAACTATTGTAGAAAAAAACTGCTGCTGTATGTTCCGTTTGATGAAAACAAAGAGACATTAAAACATAACTTTTCTACATGGGAGGCTGCGTATGTTGCCTCTGAGACTATATTTCATATCAATGAAGCTAGATTTACCTACAATGTTAATCCAACATGGGGTGATATAGAAATTGCAGTTAATGAGATAGAAAACCCCGACAATCCTGATGAGACATTCACAAATTGAAAAACAACTAGAACTCCTTGCGAGTCCTATGACTTACAAGCGGATTTGCCTCGTCCTCGAGTAGGTGTAAGTGAAAAACGTATCAATCTTGGTTTTCAAGTCACAAAACATCATTTCCTAATTGAAAATAATGAATACCACAGAATAAGACGTCCGTTGAATCGAGAACAACAAACAATTCTAAAGGACATTGCGCTTAAAAAACGCTTGAACATGGACACTCATGTGCACTTGTTCCTTACATGCGGAAAATGAACAAGCAAGACATTCACAACGAAAGCACTGTTCCAAATGCTTATACGAATCTATGATTAAAACATTTCCTCTGATCCTATGAAACCAAAGGGCCTAATAGTTGCTTACACAGGAAAAGCTGCATATAATGCAGGGGGAACAACAATCCACTCTGCATTTTTAATGCCTTTTAACAAGTCACAGTTTCTTCCACTTAGCAAGGAAATGTTGGATACATTGTCTAAGCTTTATGATGAACTCCAAGTTGTCTTTATAGATGAAGCATCTTTGAGTGGAAGTCGGTTCTTGTATTCCATTGAAAATCGACTAAGAAACATAAAACATATGCACACAAAATACTTTGGAAACATTGACATGATATTCTGTGGGGATCTTTACCAGGCACAACCCATCCAAGATTCTTTGATATTTTAACAACCTACCATTAACATGCAAACAATGACGCATGACTTCTGGAGAGACAATATTAAATGCTTTGAATTGCATACTACATTGCGCCAGACAGATGAAACATTCATTGCAATTCTGAATAGAATGCATACAAACAACCAAACATACGATGACTTAACATATATCAATTCCAGGTGCTTGTGGCCTGCACCAATAGACCCAATGTTCCCTTACCTGTTCTATACAAATAAGGATGTTGCAATGCATAACACGCACATGCTATCACTCATGCCTGGCGATGATATCATCATCAATTCAATTGACTTGGAAGAAGACAACCATGTAAATGTGCTAGGTCATGAACATATAACCACTTTACCTTTGCAGCTTGTCTTGAAATTAGAAATGCTGGTTGAAATATATTCCTGTAACTATGATTCACAGGATGGCTTGGTCAATGGTGTAGATGGAATACTCAAAGGCTATACGAAAACAAAAAAACTTGATGTCCTTTGGATTAAGTTCCATGAACGACATATAGGCAAGCGACAAGCAAGCAAGTTATCTTATCTATATAATTCAAACACTGCAAACGATTGGACACCTATTTTGTGAATATCAAAGCCAATATCGACATCAACAAAGACAGGGCGATTGAAGATTCGAAAATAGTTTCCGATTAAACTTGCATGTGCACGTACAATCCACATATCACAAGGAATAACACTTGATAATGTTGCATTTCATCCTGCTGAAATTCAGATACATGGACTTGTGTACACAACACTGTCCTGTGTTAGAAACATATACTCCTTTTATTTACTAAGTCCTCTTACAAAATATAACTTCAAAGTGAAACACAAATTTGATATTGAAATGGAACGACTCAGGACCACCGCAAAATGACAACTGCACTATGATTACCAATTCATACAAACAAATTCATCTATATCAATTTTCTCGCTTAACACACACAACTTAAATGCACACATGGATGATATACTCAATGACTATGATACAATGCAATCTGATATTCTGTGCTTGCAAGAAACATACATGACATTATGCATGCAGAACAAACAATTCCCAAATCACAATTGCATATCAAGTTACATTACACATGGGGTGATGATATTGGTGAAAAAACATGTACTAAGTTTGGACCATATACATATCGAAGAAAAGAATGTTGAGTTGGTGCTTGTAATTTTTTTTTTCCATGAAACAGAAGTTGCAATACTCAATCTGTATGCTGCTCCCCATGCAACATTCTCCAACATAGTAGATGTTATTTCCAATGCATTGGGTCATTTCCATCTGAACAGACCCATTGTGCTTGTAGGAAAATTCAATATTGTCATGCTACAAAATAATGGCAGAACAAAAGAATTGGAAAACTACATGTACAAATACAGTCTCCGCTTTTTTTTGAACAACAAAAGCCATCTGCAAAACACACTTATTGACCATGTGTGGTCGAATGTGCCCATTACTCAATACAATATGTTTATCTTAGACACATATTGGTCTGATCACGATGCAATTGGTATTGCACTTGAACTATGAGATATACATAAAACATATTGCAAAGTCATATTTCGATGTTTCAAAGCATATCTGTATAGCTTGTTGCAAAAAAAAGAAGAAAAAATGAGTAAAAACAAATTATCCAGCTTCTTAGTTTTCCCAGATTTGTACACATACTGGTCTGGTCACCATACAGTTGGTGTTGTGCTTGAATTATGAAATATACATTATGCAAAAAAAAATAAAAATGTACATTCTTCTAAAACTATCTGTTACTCTATTAATCTTATTCTATTTTTTTTAGTATATGTACATAATACTTCCCTTTTTCTTTACATGTTAACTTATGTTCATATCCGTTTTGTTTTGTACTTTTGTTCATAGAAACAAACATGAAAATTAGACACCGCAAAGAACTCCTAACCAGGAATGTAGAGGAATCCATGCAAAGGTGCGTTTTTTCTGCCCGTGTTCCATATTCAATAGTTTTTCGTTTACTCTGTCTATATTTGTTGAACTGGTTTGCAGCTCCGTTTTTTCGTTTTTTGTTTTTTGTTTTTATAGTTTTGCCTCTTTCGAAACTCCATATCTTCCTCTACATTCACTTGTCTTCATGTGTGTAATACTTATTCAATCTTGAGCTCCACAGTCCTGGAGTCCGTCTGTCAATTTGTATATCGTGGAACTCCGAATGCTGTTTGGAGGACACAAAACAATAGAAGTGCAATGTTGAGAGAGGCAGCCTGCAAGTCCACTTGTCAATTTGTATATCGCACAACTCTAGGTGCTGTTTGCAGGACACATAACATTAGAGGCCCAATTTAGAGCCTTCTAGCCTGCGATCCAAAAAAGTGGCTAAGTATGGAATAAGGGATATTTACATGCTCTGTAACATGTCATGTCCATAGTTTATAAAAATACATATTTAGTATGTATTGCTCGTTACTTGGAGCCCGCCAACCCCGGAGTTCGTCTGTCAATTTGTATATCGCAGAACTGAATAGAAGTACAATGTTGAGCCAACCAACCCGCAAGTCCACTTGTCAATTTGTATATCACACAACTCTGGGTGCTATTTGCAGGACACAAAACATTAGAGGCCCAATTTAGAGCCCGCCATCCCGCAAGTCCGCGATCCAATATAAGTGCAATGTTGAGCCAACCAACCTGCAAGTCCACTTGTCAAATTGTATATCGCACAACTCTTGGTGCTATTTGTAGGACACAGAACATTAGAGGCCCAATTTAGAGCCCGCAAGTCCGCGATCCAAAAAAGTGGCTAAGTATGGAATAATGGATCTGTACATATTTAGTATGTATTGCTTGTTTCTCGGAGCCAACTAGCCCTGGAGTTCGTCTGTCAATTTTTATATTGAGGAAATCAATAGAAGTACAATGTTGAGCCAGCCAACCCGCAAGTTCGTTTGTCAATTTGTATATGGCGGAATTCTGGGTGCTATTTGTAAGGCACGGAATAATAGAGGCCGGTTTTTGAGCCCGCCGGCCCGAGAACCCACGATCCAAAAAGTGTACATGCTCTATAAAATCTCAGGCAGCCCGCAAGTCCACTTGTCAATTTGTATATCAATGAACTATGGGTGCTATTTGTAGGACACAGAACAATAGAGGCCTATTTTTTGAGCCTAATAGCCCGAGAACCTGCAAACCACAAAGTGACCAAGTATGGAATGCGATATCCGTACATGCTCTATAAAATCTCATGTCCATACTTTATAAATGGACATATTTAGTTTTCCCTGGTTTTTACACATACTGGTCTGGTCACCACACAGTTGGTGTTGCACATGAATTATGAAATATGCACTAGGAGTTCAACCGAGTGCTTTCGTTTCCTTAGCCAATTTTATGCCTGCGGGTTCCCGACTACGTGTTATCGAACTCTCGTTCCCCGTGTTCCGAGTGTACATCTTGCATCCAAAACTTGGGTAATCCATGTCTATTCTTGCAGGTTCCCAGATAGCGGAGTGACAGATTTCATGTCCATCTATATCTCTACATCACGAGTCCAACCAAATATCGTTCGTTTTCATAGTTCACGAATTTTATGGCCACAGGTTCCTTTGTGGGCGCCATCCAAATCTCATGCCCCGTGTGCGTGGTATACATCTTGCACCCGAAAATTTGGTTATCTACAATTGGACCTGGACTCAAAGATTGCGACTCATTTGATAATTTTCTTTAATTAAATTGTACAATATCAATATTTAATATTAATAATTTAGTTCTTGAAAATAATGTTTTTTAGATAATGTTAGAGATATAACATATATGTTATATGTTATAGATGTAGACAATCACAATATTGAACCTGCCAGTCCTGGAATCCGTCTGTCAATTTGTATATCGCAAAACTCCCAGTGCTGCTTGGAGGACACAAAACAATAGAAGTGCAATGTTGAACGACCCAGCCCGAAGTCCGCCTGTCAATTTGTATATCGCAGAACTGTGGGTGCTATTTGTAGGACACAGAACAATAGAGGTGGAATCCCATATCCATACTTTATAAACGTACATATTTTGTATGGATTACTCATTCCTCGGAAAATTTCTAGGTCCGGAAGTGGCAGATACATGTGTTCAGATTTCCACTTACTTTTATATCGCCAGCCCGACTGTCTTTTTGCCCATTTCATATTGTACATATTATATGTAATATGTATTACATATTACATGTAATGTGCAATACATATTCAATATTGAGCCCGCCAGTCATGGAGTATGTCTGTCAATTTGTATATTGTGGAACTTCGAGTGCTGTTTTGAGGACACGAATCAATAGAAGTGCAATGTTGATCCAACCAACCCACAAATTTGCTTCTCAATTTGTATATCCCGCAACTCGAAGTGTTGTTTGTAGCACACGGAACAATATAGGCCCAATTTTGAGCTCGCTAGCCCGAGAACCCACGATCCAAAAAGTGGATATTTTGAGCCCGCCAACCCGATAACCCACGATACATATTACATGTAGTGTGTAATACATATTCAATCTTAAGCTTGCCAGTACTGGAATCCATCTGTCGATTTGTATATCGCGGAACTCTGAATGTTGTTTGGAGCAAACAAGACAATAGAAGTGCAATGTTGACCCAACTACCCCGCAAGTCCGCGATCCAAAAAAGTGGCTAAGTATGGAATAAGGGACCTGTTCATGCTCTATAAAATATCATGTCCATACTTTATAAAAGTACATATTTAGTATGTATTGCTCATTTCTCGGAGCTCGCCAACACTGGAGTTTGTCTGTCAATTTATATATCGTGGAACTCAATAGAAGTACAGTGTTGACCCAGCTAGCTCGCAAGTCTGCTTGTCAATTTGTATATCGCGGAATTCTGGGTGCTATTTGTAAGGCACAGAACAATACAAGCCCGTTTTTGGGCCCACCAACCCTAGAATTCGCGATCCAAAAAGTGTACATGCTCTATAAAATCTCAGCCAACCCGCAAGTCCGCCTGTCAATTTGTATATCGCGAAACTCTGGGTACTATTTGTAGGACACAGAACAATAGAGGCCTATTTTTTAGCCCGCCATCCCAAGAACCCGCGATCCACAAAGTGACCAAGTATGGAATGCGATATCCATACATGCTCTATACAATCTCATCTCCATACTTTATAAAGGTACATATTTAGTTTTCCCTACCTTGTACACATACTGGTCTGGTCACGACACAATTGGTGTTGCACATGAATTATGAAATATGCACCACGAGTCCGACCGAGCACTTTTATTTCCTTATCCAATTTTATGCCTGTGGGTTCCCAAATACGCGTTATCGAACTCTTATTTCCCGTGTTCCAACTGTACATCTTGCATCCAAAACTTGGGTAATCCATGTCTATGCTCGCGGGTTCGCGGGTGGCAGATTTCATGTCCATCTATATCTCCACATCACGAGTCCAACCGATCGCCATTTGTTTTCATAGTTCGTGAATTTTATGGCCGCGGGTTCCTTTCTGGGTGCCATCCAGCTCTTATGCCCCGTGTGCGCAGTATACATCTTGCGCCCGAAACTTCAGTGATCTACAATTGGACCCGGACTCGAAGCTTGCGACCCATTTGATAATTTTGTTTAATTAAATTGTAGAATATCAATATTTAATATTAATGATTTAGTACTTGAAAATAATGTTTTTAGATAATGTTAGCTATATAGCATATATGTTATATGTTATACATGTAGACAATCACAATCTTGAGCCCGCCAGTCCTGGAGTCTGCTTGTCAATTTGTATATCGTGAAACTCTGGGTGCTATTTGTAGGACATGAAACAATAGAGACCCAATTTTGAGCCCGCCAGCCCGAGAACTCGTGATCGAAAATGTGGCGATCTGTACATACTTTATAAATGTGCATATTTAGTTTTCCCTACTTTGTGCACATACTGCTCCGATCAACACACAGTTGGTGTTGCACATGAATTATGAAATATACACCACGAGTCCGCCCGAGCACTTTCGCTTCTAATCCGTCCACACTTTATAAAGGTACATATTTAGTTTTCCCTGGTTTGTACATATACTGGTATGGTCACCACACAGTTGGTGTTGCACATGAATTATGAAATATACAACACGAGTTCGCCCGAGCGCTTTCATTTCCTTAGCCAATTTTGTGGCCGTGGGTTCCCAGCTATGCCTAATCGAACTCTCATTCCCCGTGTTCTGAGTGTACATCTTGCATCCAAAACTTGGGTAATCCATGTCTATGCTCGCGGGTTTCCAGACGACGGAGTGAGATATTTCATGTCCATCTATATATCTACATCATGAGTCCAAGAAACCGCCATTCGTTTTCATAGTTCACAATTTTTATGGCCGTGGGTTCCTTTGTTGGCGCCATCCAACTCTCATGCTCCCTATGTGTGGTATACATCTTGCGCCCGAAAATTCGGTGATCTACAATTGGACTCGGACTCGAAGCTTGCGACTCATTTGATAATTTTGTTTAATTAAATTGTACAATATCAATATTTAATATTCATAATTTAATACTTGAAAATAATGTTTTTAGATAATGTTAGATATATAACATATATGTTATATGTTATACATGTAGACAATCGTAATATTGAGCTTGCCAATCCTGGAATCCGTCTGTCAATTTGTATATCACAGAACTTTGGGTGCTATTTGTAGGACACAGAACAATAGAGGCCCAATTTTGAGCTCGCCAACCCGAGAACCCGCTTTCCAAAAAGTGGCTAAGTATGGAAGTCCGTTTGTCAATTTGTATATCGTGGAAATCCAAGTGCTATTTGGAGGACACAGACCAATAGAAGTGCAATGTTCAACCAACCAATTAAATTGTACAATATCAAAATTTAAATTGTACAATATCAATGTCTTGGAGTCCGTTTGTCAATTTGTATATCGTGAAACTACAAGTGCTATTTGGAGGACACAGAACAATATAAGTGCAATGTTGAGCCCACAAGTCTGCTTCTCAATTTGTATATCGCAGAAGTCTGGGTATTATTTGTAAGACACATAGCAATAGAGGCCCAATTTTGAGCTCAATATCCCGTCAACCTGCAATCCAAAGAGTATACATGCTCTATAAAATCTCAACCAACCCACAAGTCCGCCTGTCAGTTTCTATATCACAGAACTCTAGGTGATGTTTGTATGACACGACCATTTGTCCTCACCTCTACTGAGAATTGGAATGTCATTCGCGGGACCTTGGGTTGGCCCGTTCACGAAATATTCAAACACTTGTTCTGAAAACGAGCCCGACCGACATTTCCCTATTCCATACTTAACCACTTTCCAACAATTCTGCAAATATACAAACCGTTTGTTGAACTGCACCATCACGCCCTCTTCCGTTTTACGCGTTTTGCAGTAAAAAATTCCGACTCATGCAATTTCGCTGTTGGACACTCACCTGTCCTCATTATCTCCTGTAAACTTATTTTGAAGCCCATCCAACCGCTTTTCAGACTTGGCCATTCCTTCCTTGCTTGCTCTTCCCCGTCTCCGTCACCTTCGCACCTGTCTATAATAAGAAATAATGTTTATCTCTCTCTCTCTCTCTCTCTCTCTCTCTCTATATATATATATATATACATATATATATATGTCTTGTTTCTAAATCTTTAATGCTAACAACTCATCTTGCAGGGACCATGTAAATTGTCATTGATGGGCGAAAGGCTCGAGAAGATCTGCCATTAATGCGCATTAAACCAATATTTGCGGAGGCTTTTTTTATGCGTTCCAAGTGTTAATATCAAATACCATGGAATGTCATTCGCACGCCGTCGGCTTGGTTCGTTCACAAAACCTCCAATCCTTAAATGTTTTTCGCCATAACCGCCACCTTCACACTTCTAAGTATGCAATAATTAAGCATACATCACACAAATATTTTCATTAATGAGTGAAGAGCTCAAGGAGATTTTTCATTCGCACGCATTGAACCAACATTTTCGAGGGGTTATATTATCCCTTCCATTTCTTCATTTCTACCAACGTATGGAGTAAACAGACGTTTTCATAAACTACTGGCAACAACTCCACAACAATTCTCTAGAGATACAGTGAACATCTTTGGGCCTGAGGACCAGAACCACCACAGTAACAAAGCATCGCTCCAACGACCTGCCACAGTAACAAAGCAACCCAAAGTTCTTCCAACGGACGAGGTTTATCTTGAAATTGATAGTTCTCATAAGCTTCCTGTGTAGAAGAAGGGAAAAAGAATTGTAGGGGAGGCAGAGGAGCCCAAAATTGAAAGTGAAAACATGGATCTTGACGCTGATCTGGATAGCATATTCTGTGACCTTGATCAATCGACAAACGTGATTCACCATAGCTACCCAATGCACATAGTTGATACCAAATTTTTTGATGTAGATGAATCCTTTGTATTCCAGAGTGTTGTTTTCGAAAATGAATCTAAAAAATTAATTATTGAAAAGAGAGATATAAAAAATAAGAGAATAAAACATCGTTCAGAACTTGACCTTACCAATATGCATCTGTCCCAAATATTTGCACTTCACAGAGAAACTGAAGATGCTCTTCATGATTCCATTGGACTCATTGAGGCCGAGAATGCTAGACTAAAGGATCGGATCAAGGAATTAGAGAAATTTTTGATTCCTATGCCATTGCTTGGCAGTCCTTTGGCAATAGCCATGCCTACGACTCCCTGCACCCCTGCAACAATGCTAAAAGGCTCCTCCAGCTTCCTCGCATCATGTAGAGGATATGTGGAGAAAAATATCAAGAAAATAATGGAACTGATTACTAAGGCCTCATAAACATCACAAAATATGGGTTCCCTGGGAAGTATAGCACATGACTTGCTCGAACTTCTGTAGACAAATTTAAAAAATGAAGAAAATTTCTATTTGGACACGGTCATCCCTTTTTCCTTTCATGTCAACAACATGGCAGACACGACAAGAAGACAACATGATCTCCCCTCCAAAAAATGACTCACTCAATTAGAAGCATGCTGGAAAGAGAAGGCGAGGAACCTGTATCTCATCGTCCAATCATGTGAGCAAGCAATATCAAAGAAATAATTATTATTCATAAAGCTCACCAAAATAGACTTAGCCGGAAGGACCAACGAGTTCTAGGACCCCAACTTAATTGTCATCTCATTGGTGTTAACCAAGGAAGCGTTCGATAAACAAGTTGATGATTTTAAGGCGTTGTCTTTACAAAATTTTTACAGGATTCTTGTATATCACAAAGATCATGTAGACAACTGGCTAGTCCGCTATTCGGTATAGAATGGAGACATTCACCAAGCTCTGTGTAATCTTTCTATTGATCTAAGCGAATTAGAAATTGAACTTTTCAGCATTAAAATCTGGAATGACATCAACATCGCCCCCTTGAGAAGCTACATTGAAGAATCTGTCCAAACGAACTTGAAGCAGGTCGTCGACGAAATCCAACAGGAAAAGGCATCAACAAGCAAACAACAAAAATACTGATATGAACCATCGCTATAACTCTTTTGTTCATCAATCCAGTTATTCAAGTGGGTCAACGACTAAAACCAACATGAAAAGGCATCAACAAACAAATAGAAAAAATACTTATATGTACCATTGCTGTAAGTCTATACGGATCCTCCTTTGTTTATCAATCCAATTATCCACCTTCTCCGAATAAAAATCTCCACCTAAAGACTAATATCTTTCCATTTCTACTTTTCAGGTATTACAGTGTACCGTCTCCAAATTTTTCTTTCCACAGTCTTATTTCTTGTACATATTTTCTCTTATGGTCTGCGGGAGCCCCAATCCTAGTCTATATGACAAACACATTTAAATTTCCAGGAATATGTAACAAACTATTATTTTTTGATATATTTCAATTAAAACTGTTTTTTTGTCTCCTTTTATATTTATGTGCTCCTAGATTATTTCAATTCTCTTTTTTCGTGATGCATATCTTTTTCTGCTTGGTCATTTTTAAAATTTAATTTGAGATAAATCACTCATTTAAATTTGAGATAACATA